>BGNK01002228.1:62993-80444 GCA_003297005.1 Symbiodinium sp. clade A Y106
GCAGGCTCGGGCGCGATCGGCGAGGGCCGCAGCCTCAGCGGCGAGCGTCACGCCTCCGAAAAGCTGGAGGAAAGCCGACTGTGTGGCCGGGGTTAAATAACCGTCCGCGCCCGCGGCGGCGTGGACTGCTTAATTGACGGAGTGTCATACGCGCAGTCGGCTGAGCGCCAACACAGGTGCACACGTGGGTGCAATCCTCCGTGGTCGCTCCCGGATCGGCATCCGCTTCAGCCGCGCTCCAAATAGCAGCAGCTAGGTCGGTGGCCCGCACGGGTGCGGAGGCTGCGAGGGTTGTAACCAGTGCGGGCCATGTATCCGCATACGGCNCTCCCGGATCGGCATCCGCTTCAGCCGCGCTCCAAATAGCAGCAGCTAGGTCGGTGGCCCGCACGGGTGCGGAGGCTGCGAGGGTTGTAACCAGTGCGGGCCATGTATCCGCATACGGCGCACGGCTGCGCCAAGGAGGCCTGCGCCATCCAGCAAGAGTGGCATGTAGAGCCAGGAGTTTGTTGGCGGCAGACGTCCCGTGAGAGGTGGTGCACCTGACGTCGCAGAGCTTGGAGCTGCTCCGGCAGCGGTTGAACGGGCACCGGCGTACTTGGCGACGCCTCCTCTCCGGCGTCGACGCGTCGGGTGCCGTAGGCGCAACGGTGCCGTCACAGCCCTCGCCCGGTGGCGTGCCCGTGCCATCTGCTGCCCGCGGCGTGAGGTAAGCCAACTCCGACACTCGCGAGTCCGTGTCACTGATTGTGTCGGTTACCTGGGCCGGCGTGGCACGGGGCGGCTTGCGGCTCCCGCGCGGACCGATGTGCGCAAGTCCTGCGCCAAACGGAGCGGTTGCGACTCGTGCGGTGTCCGCGCCTGGGACCGCGACAGCGGCGAGGGCAGCCCACAGACCCATGGTCGCCTGCCAGCGCCTGGCAAGAGTGCAATGTAACGCGATGTCGTCATCCAAAGCATAACTGGGCCCTGCACGCTTCACATTGGCACTCACGCCTTCAAGTCTTAGCATTTCGGATTTGAATTTGCCTAGCATGTTTGCAATAGCTTGTGCTGAAGAAATGGAACGCAAATGCAAAACGCCCCATGCCGAGTATGATTCCAGCTGTTCATCGCTGCGCTGGGAGGATTGTTGAAGCCCAAGAAGAAAACACTTCGGTGCAACAACTGATTGGATGCAGCCAAGAAGTTGAGAAACAATACAGCGGTGGATCGGATGGGTTACCCCTTTTCGGAGCTCTGCAAATATATTGCTCGAAGAAAGTTCGCCAGTTTGAAGTTGAGCAGTCGCGTTGTGCTGCAACAAACGTGCCGCTCCGGCCGGCCCAAAGCGTTAGACAGTGATGTTCCGCATCTCTGAGTTTTTGCGTTGCCGAATTTCCGCCAAGCATTCGAGCATTAGAATGCATGATATGGATCATTGTTGCCGTGTGTCAAAAAAGAAAGGACCTTCGGGGCACGTGGACTGTTCGCTGCGCTCAGAAGAATTCCGATACGTCGCAACACCGGAAGATCATGATTTTCGATGCACGCATTGCCCCCCCGTGGTCGTACCATTTGCACACTGTGTGCCTGAATAAAACGTACTTCAGAAGATCGGATGGCTTCCCAAAAAACGATATCCGCGCAAAATGCCCGTTATATCGTTTTCTTAGGTCATCGGCAAAGTTTCGTATCGGGACAGGTTGAAACAGGCTATGTGCAATCCATGTTCGGTGACGCTTGCATTTCTCACCATTTAATTTTTTCCACAAGTTCGTAGTGCCCTCCCCATTTAGCGATGCATGTTCCAAAGCATCGCACGATCTAACCTCATCACACAGTACTTCGGAATAAGACTGTTCGTGCGCACCGTCGTTTCAGCAGCACAAGGAGCCCAGTGGAGACTTCACATTGTAACGGCAGCCATTAAACGTTTGATCATGATGGGATTGGGACGGATTATAATCGGTGCAAAGGTCCATATTGGCGGTTTGGCAAGTTTGAGCATGTGCTCCTTCAAACGATTTGTGCGTGCACTCCGGTTCTGACAAAGCCGCACCTGAGATTGTCACAGAAATGGGGTTCTATGCGCGGTTTCGCTTAGGACAATGGGAAAATCTATGGAAACCTTCATGACTTCGCCAAACCCAGAAGATTCTGTCGATCTTACCCCGGTTATTGCCACTCACAGAAATTTACGTAAACCAACGAATCCATGCAAACACGAAAACGTTGTGTCGAAGTTGTCCGGCTTGCATAGTTTGAGCTTCTTCGTTGAAACGGAATCCAAGTCTAAAGAACGTAAACTTAGCTAAACAGTTACTTCAAGAATAGGACAGGGCTGTGAGAATGCGAATGCCTGCGGGACCCATTGCCTCAAGCGAATTTTCCCGGCGCTCTCACAATGAGTTGGTGCCGTTGGTTTCGCTTTATGTACGTGTTTGCAGCAGATCAAAGTATTCCTTTAGCCCATTGAGCCTTTCCCCATTGAGCAACACTTTACACATCGGTAGAAGTCTTGCTCCCAGATGCATATGGCCGATGAACAAGCTTTGCATGCTCACATCGCTGGCGATTGCATCTGCGACGTGGGAACAGTTGGTTGCAACCAATATCCCACTCGAACGGCGGGGGCATACAGCGGTGTGGGATGCAGTGGGAAGCCAAATGCTAGTATATGGTGGAGAAGGCGGTCGACGCAGGATCACTCGCCGCAACGAGCTTTACTCACTGGATCCAGTGCAGGGGGCCTGGACCGAACTGTCCGCCAGCGGAAATGTGGTCGAGGAGCACACAGCAGCGTGGGATGCTGCGAGCCGAACCATGTACATTCACGGCGGGTCATCCAGTTTTGTCTATGACGATTTGGATGGATATGCCGTGGGCAGTGGCTGGACAGCATACCAGGGCGGCTATGAACGGAGGTTCGCAACGGCCGTGTGGAATTCGGAGGACGAAGAACTTTTAGTGTATGGAGGATGGACCTCTTCGTCAAGAACGGACACGTTGCTCGTCTACAGCTCTGGCACGAATTCATGGACATCCACGAGCGGTGCTGCCGCAGGTCTCCGATCCAGCCATATGGCCGTGTGGGATGCGAGCACCAAAGTGATGCTGGTTTTCGGCGGGTACGATGGCTCAAACGTGCTGTCGGACTTGTGGGGATATGCCCGTGATGGAGATTCGTGGAGTGAGCTTTTTCCAAGCGGCAGCTTGCCCGTTCGGCGGCACTCTGCGACAGCTGTGTGGGATCAGCCGTCAAGGTTGATGTTTGTTTTTGGCGGTATGTCCGGCACTAGCTCAGGATACCTTGATGATCCTTGCCACCATACTCAGTTAATCTAGTCTTCACGCAAGTGTTTCGAGTTTGGTTGCGTTGGGACGCTACATCAGGAACTGCTTTGGCCAAGGGGGCATCAGCAACCTCGAAGGTGAAATCAAATTCCCTTGGCACTCCCCAGACCATTTTGCTCGAAAGAGTTGCCAGCCCAGCAGACTCAACTAAACCTTAAATCCTAAACCCCAAAAACCCTCAACCCAAAACCCTAAACCCGAAACCCAGGATCTCTACTCCTACGATGCGGCCTCCGATGCCTGGACTTTGCTGGACACTGCTGGCCCGACTCGGGCCCGGCACGCGGCGGTCTGGGCTGACAGCTCTGCGGCACAAGAAATTCACAGGGTGTAATATGGATACCGAGCGTACTTCAAGGTTCCTGCAACGGTCCTATGGGAAGGGGGGTTTCTTCCGACGTATATACTCTACACCCTTTTGAGCTTGGCGCTTTTGAAAGCGCATGCGATTCTTTGGGGATGGGTTTCCTGTTTGTCAGCAATGGCTTTCACAACGCCCGGTTGACGAAGTAGCTTCGTGCCGCAGCCAGGTCAGATGATCGTTTACGGTGGAGATGATGGGTCGATCTTCCTGGGCGACGTTTGGATTTATCATCACGGTACCGTCACCACAACATCCGCATCCACAACCAGCACAATCACGATAAGCAGCTCCACGACAAGCAGCTTCACCACAACAACCGGTACCTCTACAAGCACCATTACTTCTACTTCATCGAGTGGCAGCACAACCTTCACCGCGACAGTGCCTACCACAACAGCCAGCTCTACCATGACGTCGTCAACCCTGACCACAACTACCACACGATCCCAAACCACCACAACCACCACCCTAACATTAACGTTTTCATCCACAGCCACGTCCCAAACAACGACGAGTTCAAGTGCGACCACCTTGTCGACCACTTCGTTCATTTCCAGCACCTCGACCCTCACCTCAATTACCGCAAGCAGCACAAGCACTGCCACCACTCTATCCACCACGGACACCCAGTCAACTTCCACCCCGTCGACCCAGACGACCACGACATCACACTCTGTCACCACCACAGCAACTCCCCAGCCGAACACCACCACGACTTCCTCTACACTCGTGCGGAACGTGGTAGTCCCTCCACGCGTGGCTTTGAGCCCTCATGGGCAGATTGTGGTCCAATCGCTTCAGAGCACCCTTTTGTTTGTTTCCGAGAGTGAAGACGTGTACAGGACCTCTACAACTCTCGGCAACGTTTCGGCGTTGAAGCTCCCAAAGGAAGCTCCTGCGTCTCAGACGGTGCTCGAAGCGGGCGATGCCATTTCCCCGATCAAAATCGTGTTGCCAGGGGCCTTGCTGCGCAGCTTCGGCGGAAGCGGGAACACCATCATGGTCGTCACGGAAGTCGCACCAGAGGAAACACACAAGTTTGCGCAAGTAACCACGGCTGGCGAGACGGTCCTACTAAACTCTCCCGTGACGGAGCTGTCATTCGCCAATGAACGAAATGGAGGCCTGACCCTGCTGGCCGTCAATGGGACGGACAGTATCGTGTTCATGCTCGCGAATCGCCCGGCATTGCCCGGTGAGAGGTGCGGGGTGTTAGCAAGAATGAACAGATTTAGTATATTGAATTGATTTTAAGATGAGGTCCCTTCACTGCACACCTGCCATACCCCCCGAAAGGTGCGCGTTTTATGACTTGGACCTGAACGCATGGTCCGACGCTGGCACAGAGCTCCTGCCCAGCTTTGAGGCCGGCACCCTGCGGGTCGAAAGAGCAGATCGCAGAAGCGTGTCTCGATTGGGTATTGTAGGAGCCTTAATACTTAGAATAGGGGTTCGGGGCCCATTAGACTAATTGTAATTATAATAAGGAACCCCCAAAACAGTATTGGTAATTATTTAGGCCCCTATAGTAGGACCGGGCAGGATCCACTTGAGCAACCAACTATGGGAGGCAGAACAAGAACGGCCGTAGGTGAAAGAGTAACGGGAGCAGGAGAGGCACGAGTAGTGTCGTATGTGAAGAGTGTGAGACGATAGGAAGACGAAGAAGACATGCGCAACAACTATGCTCAGGCTCAAACAAAACCAACAGTTCTGGCAAGATGATCCTTGCCGTAAATTGCGGCCACATTCGGTTGTCCGAATCGTCAAGATGTCACTGTAACAATAGGTCGATTGCATTTGGTGTCACGACTTCGGGCAGGTGGACGGAGACGTCGTCAATGCATCCTGGTGCCAGACTACGCACACATCACTGCTTCTTGATGCTCTAACTCCCACTTTGCAGTTGTATCTTTGGTGCCCAGGCTATCGCAACACGTGTTTCTTACCAACCCCAACCCAGCGCCCAGGGGTCCAGGCAAAGCGGCTCAAGCCTTTCCCAACTGAGACCACAAAGAGCAGACCTCAGGTTCGGGCTGGTGCAGGGTATACCATGGCCTACGGCAATGGAGACGCTTGGAATTCAGCAATGCGCCTAACCCTAGCAACCACCTCCCATAGCCGAATTTACGGCTAGTAAAGAAAGGGTGTTCGTTTAATCAGGGACATGCAAGAAATCACTACAAGAGCGATGAAATTAGTCTTTGTCTCCGAAACGGGACCCTAAGCTTAGAGCTGGAGAGCTTGGGGTTTAGGGCTTCAACGAGTGCGTGAGAGAGAGCGAGAGCGAGAGAGAGAGAGAGAGAGAGCGGGTTTAGGCTGATTTGGGGCGCTGAAGGTTTTAGGCTTTTTGAGGCTTCGGGCCTGGTTGGAGCGAAAATGATGGGCTTCAGGACGGCCGAGCTGCGAGTGGATGCGCAGAGCTATATGGCCGGGATCGTTCTGGTCCCTCAACACGCACTAGAAGTTTCCTTCGGGCGAAGCAGGGCTGTAAAGACAGAATGCTCGTGTCTGGACCGTTGGTTTCGGTCTTTGAGCCACGTGCTTCAGACGTCTTAGACCGTGTGCACGTAGATTTGGGAATGCATGGTTTGGGCCTGAGCTTTTAAGCAAACTCGATGGCCGTGGTGTTTATGTCTCCATGACTCACGAAAGACATGCAGCCGTAAGGTAGTTGAATGCAAAGACTACCGCTAAGGTCGTCGCTTTCATTTGCTTGTGCTGCTCATTGCTGTGCCCCTTCCTCAGCCGTCGCATCCGTGCGCCGACCTCGGGCCACGTGACCCTGAAGACTCTCGGTAAGATCAGTTGGGGTGTGCTTCGGGTCTGCACAAACCTCCCAAATCCCAACTCCATGTGGCAGCAAAACAGCGAAACCCGAAACCCTACCCTAAACTGGAAGGCCCCAAGTGCAACCCATGGCTTTGACAGGCTCGTCCTAGGGTCATCCCGCCGTCTCAGTCCATGACCCCACACTAAGCTGGAGGTGTCCCTTCTTGGTGTGGGGTTGACGATGACTCAGTGATAGGACTACATCTAACACCTGGGCGACCGAGAGTCCTAGACATGGGTTGGAAATCGGATTTCAGTGCTATCACTTCCTCAATAGCATCAGAGAAATCTTCGCAGCAATGATAGCAATCGCAAACCTGATGTGTCGCCCAACGCGAGGAACCGTCATGGGAAGGAACGCCGTGTGTTCTTCGAGCGCGAGGAAGCCGACCTGGAGGCGAATCGGATGGCGCAGAAGGTCCTGGTGAAGTGGCAGATGGAGGCCGCGCTACCTCCTTGATTGCTTGATGGGGGCTTTCAATGCATTCCTGACTTGCTGCTTAGGAAGGTTCGAACGCGGGAGTGTCATATAGTCCCCTGGCACCCATGGATGGACAGACACCGTGACTGACACCTTTGCAGGATCGGAGCACCATGGAAGACTTGAGCAACTTGCGCGCATCTTCCCGACATGTGGTAGTGGACCTGAACCTACTTTCTCCTCTTCGCAACTCGGCTGTCCTTGTAGACGAGAGCAAGTTCAGGAGTTCAGGAAGTTGTCTCGAAAGATATTCTGAAAGCTGAAAGCCAGACAGTTGACCGGCCTTCACCACGTCCCCGGAACCTTAGCGCAACTATGGATCCCAAAGGCAAAGTGAACTCCTTGGGCTCGCGAGTTCGGTCGGTGCAGTCCGATGCCGTCAGCCCAACACACACAGGCCAGTCGGATGGCTTAGGGCTTGGACGCAGCTTTTACGGTCTAACCTTCGCCTCGGAACTTTAGTGCACCGACGTCGTTGCAGGTGGCTTGATTACGAGGAGAAAGGGCAGCGGCAGCAGTTGGCTCCACTCCTACCTAACCTAAGCTAGTCGGGGTGGGCTGTATGAGAGAGAGTGTGTGTGTCACATCGATATCTGGGGGTTTCGAAATGCATTTTTGCGCCGTTCCTATGGGTCAGGTACAAGAAGGAATGCCTATACATTCATCCCCCGTGGAACATTCGACTGGCACACTCTCCGACAGATGCACAAAATTTTAACTCTATATGCAGAGGTGCCAAAAGCCCCCCTCTGCTTCCATCTGCAGGTGTCCATGCGGAACAAAGACAGGTGGAGAAGAACGACATCCAAGACGCAGATGAAAAACAGTCCTTGGGCTGTGATGCAAATCACAACTCAGCGGATTCAGCTGAAGTAGTTTGCGCTGGCGTGGACGATGTATATCCAGCGGAGGTCGATAATTTGGTCTCTGCTGGTTTGGACGACTTGTACCCGATGGAGACCGATTCAATCGTGTCTGCAGGCTTGGATGACGACTTGTCTGTCGTGCTATCCCTCGCACCCATCGAGGCCTATCAAGACGGCGAATGGGTTTTGTATTTCTCCTCGACCCATTCCTGCTTGGTGCCCGCGAAAATCTTGGGTTCTGGCTTCTTCTTGACAGACGATCCAGGCACGTCCGTTGCACACCTGGTAGGTCCTGCTGTTCCATACCCAGAGCTTATGTCACATGCAGCTACTAGTCACGAACCTGGTTTTGCAGCAGTCCCAGGTGAGCTGCCCCTATACAGATGCCGCGTGGGCACCGGCCAGATGCGAGAGCATGTTCCGCTGCGTGCCCTCCGCACCACTCTCGAAGCTGGCGGGGTGTTGGGGATTGAAAAATTAGCGACTGGGGTTTGGCGCTGTGGAATTGAACGGCAATGTGCTGAAAAATTCCATCACGTGTTGTTTGTACACGGAATGTGGGAGATCGGAGTTGGCAGGCTTCCGAGCTTTGTCTCTCTCCTGGTCGAACTGAAGTTAGGCTTTGCCTGCGCGCCTGAAGGTGACAATGTCGACATGTATTCTGCCAAGCACAAAGCCTGGAAGCCAGCGATGGTCTTGAAGTCGCCGCCACTCCAACGTGCTCCCCATCGGGCAATGTTCCAGGTGCCTGAAATCGTCGAAAACTGAGATAGTAGAGATTGAGGTTGCTTCTTGGAATGGGCTCGTTTGCTGCGGAGGGTACAAATGCTTCCAAGCTTCCTGGCTTGTTCACAAGCCCTGTCCACATCCGGCAGATGGTCTCACTTTGGCCGAAGCGGAACATCGCCATTGTAATCTAGGAAGCAGCTGAGCAGTTGCCACGGATAGTATATTAAAGTATAGTATATTGTATTCTAGTATATTACAGTATATTTTGATATAGCAAAATTATGGTATAGTATAGTATAGTATAGTATGCTACATTATAGTATATAATGTTATAGTATATTGTAGTATACTATAGTATACAGTAGTATATTAACACTGGCAGCTTCCTGAAGCACCTTTCGCCGCTACGGTGATGTTACCACGTAATCCCTTAACCCTATACTTAACCCTAAACCCGAATAGCCTAAACCCCTCATGTAGGAACCTGATTAAGAAACCTTGGGCCTATAACCCCAAAATAGTAGGATTCATATAAGGAACCCTGATAAAGGCCCAAGGTTTCTTAATCAGGTTCTTACATTAAACCCTACTAGACCTACAGACACCGACATCCTGACGTCGCAAGCCCCAAACTGGAAATGTTGGGAATGCACGTGTGGAATCATGAGCGGAGAAACCCCAAGACCCATCTGTGAAAGAGATCCCTCAGTTTACAGTTTTTTTGCAGTGTGCCGTATATGAAAAGGGTTATGTTGGACTGTCTGAAACAAATTCAGGTCATGACTGACGACACCTTCGACCGTTTCGAAGTCCCTTTGAGCTCTTTGCGCCGACGCTTCGCGGCGGGCATGGCCGTCGAGGCAACAACCACTACTACCACTACCACTACTACCACCACTACCACCACCACCACCCTACTACTACTACTACTACTACTACTACTACTACTTACTACCTACTGCTTCGCCTTCCCCACTCCTCTCCTACTCCGACGCTTACTGCTGCTGCTACTGCTGCTACTACTACTACTACTACTGCTACTACTGCTACTCCTACTCCTACTCTTGTTGCTGCTGCTACTACTACTTCTGCGAATGCTCCTGCCCGATCTCAAATCCTGCAACCCCAAGCCCTGGCCTCAAGTTTTGCTCACCTCAGGGAGGGGTGTTGCTTTCGTTTCTCGGATCAAGTTTTCGGGGCCAAGCAGGCTGCAGGGGGGGGGGCCTACCTTGACTCGGTTGGATTGGGCACGAATGGTCCCAAGAGCTTCAGACGGCATGAAGTTTTGGTACTTCACGTCGTTTCCTTGCATGTTGCCATCAAGGTTTGCAGGCATTACTACTCGACTGACTACTTGCACAATTCCTAGTCTTTGGGTGGGTCCATGCACACAATCATTGCAACACCTGTTGACACACAACTCCTGCAAGGTCTACCTTGGTCGCAGCACTGGCTGGAGTCCCGCGGTGGTGGTCAACACGGTGGTCGAAGTTCCCATGACCACAGCAACTAGGCTCAACCCTTACCATCCCTCTCAGCGCGTGTCGCTATTGAGAGGTCAATGCTTCTTGTGATTTCTTATGTTATTAGGCTTTCCAGCGATACGTTCAGTTTTGCGGATTGGAGAAGTAGTAGTAGTAGTAGTAGCTGTAGCAGTAGTAGTAGCAGCAGTAGTAGTAGTAGCAGTAGTAGTAGTAGCAGTAGTAGTAGTAGTAGTAGTATTAGTAGCAGTACTAGTAATAGCAGTAGCAATAGCAATAGTAGTAGTAGTAGTAGCAGTAGTAGTAGTAGTAGTAGCAGTAGTATTTTGCAGTAGCAGTAGTAGTAATGGTAGCAACAGTAGTAGTAATAGCAGTAGTAGTAGTAGCAGTAGCAGAAGCAGTAGCAGTAGCAGTAGCAGTAGTAGTAGCAGTAGCAGTAGCAGTAGCAGTAGCAGTAGTTGTAGTAGTAGTAGTAGTAGTGTAGTCGTAGTCGAGTAGTAGTACGAGTAGTAGCAGTAGCAGCAGTAGTGGTAGTAGTAGTAGTCGTCGTCGTAGTAGTCGTAGTCGTAGTCGCAGTAGGTAGTAGTAGTTAGCAGTAGTTAGTGCCTGATCCCATAAAGCGCCAGCAGCACCCCGCATCACACCCCGAAAGCTCATTAAACCCTAAACCCTTAATCTCAGCAAGCACAAACAGACATCCATTTACACACACACACAAAAGAAGCAAACCAACCAACAAACACACAGACACCTTAGGCAAATATCCAAACAAACCACACGAGCGAACCAAGCAAACTAACTAAGCAAACAAACAAAACAGACACACACACACACACGCACAACTAAACAAACCAAACAAACAAACAGACACACACATGCACACCGGACAAACCCACCAAACACACAACAAACAAACAAGACAAACAGACAACCAAAGCAACAACAAAAAGCAGCAAAACGAAAAAGCAACCCAAAGAAGCAAACAACACAAACCAACCAAACACACAAACAAGCCAAACAAGCAACCACAACAACAACAAAACCACACATAACAACAGAAACAACCAAACCAAGCACATCAAGCAGATAAAACAACAAACGTAAAACAGATAAAACAACAAATTACTTAAACAAACGTACGAACAAACAAACACTAGATACATATATACATGTATGTACATACGTGCATACCTACACCAATACATACAAAGAGATAGAGAAAGAGACAGAAAGAGAGAGAGAGAGAGAGAGAGAGGAAGAGAGAGAGGAAGAGAGAGGAAGAGAGACTGAGACAGTGACTGAGACAGTGACATAGATAGAGACAGATAGGTCGACATAAAAAATAATTTTTTAGGTATATACATATATATGTATACTCATGTAATTCCAGCATATCCACGAAACCAGAGGCCCTCTCGGAGCTCTCCATGACGCACGCAGCCTCGGCAGCCTCCGTGGAGACCGGGGCGCTCAAAGACTTGGATAGCATGGTCCCTCGACTTATGGCTTTAGGATATTTAGGGTATGGGGGTTTGTGATCGAGAGTTGATTCGATGGTTTCGATGGTTCAGGGCCTAGGATTTGGGGGCTCGGGATTCTGTGGAATTGTTCTGACTCAGGATTGAGGGGTTTGAGTCTGGGCCTATGTAAGATGTGATGATATAAGGGCACGACAAGGGTAACCCACAGATATTCGAACAAACATGCTGTAAGTGTATGTTAAGGCTTCGGAAGTGTACATATCAGCATCTCCCGGCACTTCGGTTGGCTTTGGGTTTACAGCAGCTATTGGGTTTCGGATTCCGGCTTTTGTTTGAGAGGCATGGTAGGATTTAGGAATTTAGGATGCCAGTCTTGCGTTCGGCCTCAAGCTACTTGGAGGCCCTTGACTTAGTAAGTCTGCTTAGTATCCCCCAGAAACCCTATTATAATCCCACATAACCCACCTTACTAACCCTACTTACTAAGTCAAAAGGGCCTCCAAGTAAGGGCTCAAGCTAAGGCCCCTAAACCCTAAACCCTAAACCCTAAACCGGGCTTAAGTAGGCTCTGGATCTTTGTAGTTCCTATAGATGGGGCACCCGCAGTTTTGGCGAGCCTCGGTAGGCTTTGGAGCCTTTCCTTCTAAAGGCCTTGAGAAGCCTGCAGTATAGGCTTCGTGCGGCCGGAAATCGGCTGATTTTTGTCGAAGAGTGGCGAAATAGTCCTTCATTCTAGCTTCTGCTGGCCGTGTTTACATTTGGCCTTCGTTGTCTGCCGCTTTCTGTGCTCCGTTATGCATCTTTACCATGGTGCACGGGTCAGATGATTTCGAAACACCAGAGGTTTCCAGTTCGGTTTTGGGGTCCACAGTGTCTTGGGAGATTTCAGTTTCCGGTGTGAGGGATCTGGGAGCCGAGACGTTTGGCCACCATCCCGTCTTGAGAACTACTCTGCAATCCTTACTCGGCTACAATACCAGCCCCAAGGACTCAGGCCTCTAAGATCCCGGACCTTGGACTACAGGAAGAGGCCATTTCAACTACAACTTTCAGGAAGCTTCAAGCCATGTCTGGAACTTCTAGACACCGAGGCCCTGGGTGGAACAGCTCCTGTCACCAGTGTTTGAAGTTTCTGGGGGGCGTTCAAAACTTCTGGGAGGGTGAACCTGGAGCTGAGGCGTGGTCGCAAGAAAACAAGAAAGAGCTCCATCCAAACCCTTCGCAGACACCAGAGAGGCAGTCTTTGAAAAAGGATTCTTGCGGGAACGACACAGGAATTTGGTGAGAATACCTTACCCTTTCGATGTCCTTTTATCATCATTTGATCATCATCATTTGCGCCATCGCTTAAAACAGCCTTCGACAAACCATGCCAAAGTCATCTGGCCCATCAGAAGTTTACATCTCATGAGATTTTGTAAACTCACTGAAAGAAATCGAAACATGATTCAGTAGATCATCGAACGCCATGACGGGCCCGGGGAGGGAGGTGGGCTGGGGCGGGCATCAAGAGGAAAGGCAACATGACAAAGCGAAAACGAGACGTGAGGCAGGAGTGATGTGATGTTTCAGATAACGGGTTGCTGAATGCCATGAACGAAGACAAAATGATACCGTAGTTGTTTGACAAACTCCAACCTGTGGCTGACTGCGAGCCTTCCAAAGCTAAGACCCCAAGGCTCAAGGGTACCATAGGGGCCTAAATAATTACCTAGACTGTTTCGGGGGTTGCTGATTATAATCATAGTATAATGGGCCCCAAAACCCTCTTCTATCTATTAAGGCCCCCCTTATAGATGCCTTTTAAGGAGCTCTTTAAAGGAAGCCCTTTTAAAAAACTATTAAGGCCCCTACATTAGGCTCTGCTCATGGCCAGGTTCGCATCGGTTTCCCCGACTCTGCCCAGGAAGTGGAAGTCCCATCCTCTCAGTTGCGAAGCTGTCGTCAGACAAAGCTGTAGACAGCCGCAAAAAACCAGACGCATGTTACTAGTAGTTCAGCAGACCCCTGATGAAGAAAGATCCCCTTCTCCTAACGTTGAAAGGGGCTTCATTATCCAGGGGTCTGCATTGCTCATCTTGCAATGACACCGCCTATTCTTGAGTTATGGGTCTTGTTGGCGCCGATGCTACTACAGGCGCATGAGATGTAGTATACTCTGCACATGTAAGCCAGTTTAGGACTTTAGATTGGGCTGAATTCCGACAGTCAAGACAGAGTTGTCATCGCAATGATCTTTTTGGCACAGCAGCACTGGGCTGTAGCGAGAACTTGCGGGAACATCTTTATCATGTTCCCGCGCAAGGCAACTTAGGAGTTTTGTTCCGGTTCATCCTGAACCGCTTTTGTACAATTCGTACAGCTGGGCGGGTCATGAAACCCCCTGCGGCTTCACTGCCAGCAAGCCGTCCACAATTCGGCGCCTACCAGGAATTCAATCTTTCTGCAAAACCTCCGTAGGAGGCTTCAGCACGAGAACCGATGGAGCCCAGATGCTGAGGCATTCTAACCAGTCTCAAGGATGCCGCTCTAATGACTAATACTTAGTAGCTGAGTCAATACACTTTACACTTTTTGGGATAATATTACCCACTATAAAACTGAAAGTGTACACTTTTTGGGGCTTATGAACTCAGCAACTTAAGAATAGTGGTATGGTAAACTCTGTGGGCGGTGTCTGCCAAGGCTACACCCACCAGCCTAAATCATCTCCCACGCCTCCTCAAACCTTGCGTCATGGCCCCCACAGTTCCTCAACCCTTACCCTGAAACCCTCAAAATCAAAACCCTAAACCCTTATTTTGAAACCCTCAAAGCCTAAACCCTGAACCCTAAACCCTTACCCTGAAACCCTCAAAACCTAAACCGCCTAAGCCGAACCTAACTCGACGAAGGGCTCCGGAAGAAGACTTCGCAGCTGATCATCGCAGAGAAAAAATGGTTACTTAAAGGATCATGGGACTCAGTAGCTGGGGATATTATGACCCCTATAGATCTCTTAAGGGGGCGCTTAACCTCTTACTTACTAGTCCCATGATCCTTCAAGTTGGTGTAGAGTTTAGTAACTGGGGATATTGTTAGGGTAATGATACTTATAGCCTCAATTAGGGGTACTTATAACCTTACTAAGTCCCATGACCCTCCAAGTACGGCAGGGGAGGGGAGCTGAAGCGACGATGCAGAAAAGAAAGCCGGTTCTGAAGTTGTTTCAGGTGGATGGGCAGTAAACGGCCTTCTATAGGATTTGCATGAGCCGGTCCTCGGTTCGAGACGCCCAGATCCAAGCATGCAGAATCCCTTCGTTGACCGAGCCTGTGACACCTGAACCATTGCAGCCACGCCAGCAAGCGACGCCTGTCCCACAGTTCTTTTGGACATGGGGACAAAGTGGTGGCAGTTGGCCCCGACACAAGGTCAATCAAGAGATAGTCGTCAGCAAGAGGGTAGGCAGAACACCCTCGACGACCAAAGAGAGGGGTAAAAAAGAAGATGATGATACCCAACACCCCAAGACGACCCAAACCCCGAACCCCGAACCACAGCGCAGCACAGAGGCAAACCGCGAACTCCACCACACCACACGGGGGCGGAGGCCACCAATCAGTGCGGAGAGGGGCGGGGCAGGGACGAACCGAGATCATGTATGCCGGGAAGTTCCCGAATATCGTCGTTATTCTCTGGGGCTCAAGTGCGCGGACATGACCGCAAGGGACGACCCACGTTGTTTGCTCACTATGTAGTACCTCCATGCGCCCGTCGAGACTCTGTATCTTGGCAGAGTATGGATTGCTGACCTCCAAGCCAAGGTGACATGTTACTTCTGCTGTGGCGGTTGCTGTGTGACGACTGGTTTCTGGTCACGACTGCGGTTTGGCACCACTGCATAGTTAGTTACCTAGTAACCTTAATAACGAGGTCCTCGTCGTCGCTGCATTTCCCGCAAACCTGAAGGGCTGGCAGTCGAGAGTCGAGTTCGGCCAAGGCGTCGTGGCCCTATGCTTCCAGCTTGGACTGGCTTTGCGAGATCGAGATGCCTCTTGGCTTTTTCAGCAGGAGGATCAAAAGAAAAATCTGTTGCCGACACCAGTTGCGATGATAGCACGGGTGTGAACGTAGGGTTACGGTGACAGCACCATCGCGCGGCACACTCCGGAGCCTGACCTCTATTGCAGTGTCGATGTGTGCTTATACATTGTTGTTGCCACTTCCCTTCTTACATGCTTCCGGACGACAGGACATGCAATGATCGTTGCAGTCGTAGTCCAAAGCACCGGGATCTGTTGATGCACTCCTCTGAACCTCTTAAGGGCGGCGGATCGAAGAGCAAGCTCGGCCCGGGCGTCGCTCAGAACGAGGAGCGGAAGAGTGCTTGCAAAGCTGAAGCGATTGCTCCTCTCCTTCTCTGACTCCTAGAAAGTCCTTACACCAAGGATCTACTTCGCGTGAACCCCAGTCCTGGTCTGGATCCGTCATCTGTGCTTTAGGGCCCCCTTAAGGTTACCGGGCAATAGGGGGCTCAATGCTACGATTCACGGTATATATTGTATTCCACAAGTAGTAGTAGTAGTAGTAGTAGTAATAGTAGAAATAGCAGTAGCAGCAGTAGTAGTAGTAGTAGCAGTAGCAGTAGCAGTAGCAGTAGCAGTAGCAATAGCAGTAGCAGTAGCAGTAGCAGTAGCAGTAGCAGTAGTAGTAGTAGTAGTAGCAGTAGTAGTAGTAGTGGTAGTAGTAGTAGTCGTAGTAGTAGTAGTAGTAATAGCAGTAGCAGTAGCACTAGCAGCAGTAGTAGTAGTAGTAGTAGTAGCAGTAGCCGTAATAGCAGTAGCAGTAGTAGTAGTAGCAGTAGTAGTAGCAGTAGTAGCAAAAGCAATAGTAGTAGTAGTAGTAGTAGTAGCAGTAGCAGTAGCAGTAGTCGTAGTAGTAGTAGTAGCAGTAGTAGTAGTAGTAGTAATAGCAGTAGCAGTAGTTGTAGTAGTGGTAGTAGTAGTAGCAGCAGTAGTAGTAATAGCAGTAGCAGTAGCAGTAGTAGTAGTAGTCGTCGTCGTCGAGCAGTAGCAGTAGCAGTAGCAGTAGTAGTAGTAGTAGTAGTAGCAGTAGAAGTAATAGCACTAGCAGTAGCAGTAGCAGTAGCAGTAGTAGTAGTAGTAGCAGTAGCAGTAATAGCAGTAGCAGCAATAGTAGTAGTAGTAGTAGCAGTAGCAGCAATAGCAGTAGTAGTTGTAGTAGTAGCAGTAGCAGTAGTCGTAGTAGTAGTAGTAGTAGCAGTAGTAATAGCAGTAGCGGCAGTTGTAGTAGTAGTAGTAGTAGTCGTCGTCGAGCAGTAGCAGTAGTAGTAGTAGTAGCAGTAGTAGTAGTAGTAGTAGTAGCAGTAGCAGTAGCAGTAGTAGTAATTAGCAGTAGTAGTAATAGCAGTAGTAGTAGTAGTAGCAGTAGCAGTAGCAGTAGCAGTAGCAGTAGCAGTAGTAGTAGTATTAGTAGCAGTAGTAGTAATAGCAGTAGCAATAGTAGTAGTAGCAGTAGTAGTAGTAGTAGTAGCAGTAGTATTTTGCAGTAGCAGTAGTAGTAATAGTAGCAACAGTAGTAGTAAGAGCAGTAGTAGTAGTAGTAGTAGTAGTTGTAGTAGCAGTAGCAGTAGTAGTAGTAGTAGCAGTAGTAATAATAGCAGTAGCAGCAGCAGTAGTAGTAGTAGCAGCCGTAGTATTAGCAGTAGCAGTAGTAGCAATAGTAGCAGCAGTAGTAGTAATAGCAGTAGTAGTAGTAGTAGCAGTAGTAGAAGCAGTAGTAGTAATAGCAGTAGAAGTAGTAGCAAAGCGCGCCCCTAGGCGCCTGGTAGTTTCCTGCTTCTTGAGTGGTTCTGCTGGTTCTTCAGGGTCAGGGGGGG
>BGNK01002228.1:80480-104457 GCA_003297005.1 Symbiodinium sp. clade A Y106
AGATGCCAACCATGATGACGATGTCAATGGCAATGATGCTTCTGATGATGATATAACAATGATGATGATCATCTAGCACTAGCAAAACCGATATGATGGGTAAGGCCGTGCATGCTTGCAGCAGTCTGTGCGAGACCCTGAAAGGCCCTAGGAAGGTCCCACTTTTACCTCAATAATATTCATAGCAATACACATATCTCATGAGAAACCAAAAATACTTCCAATAGTACTACGGATGGTAGTATTCATGGCAATAATTTTCACTATACTAATACTAATGATAACACTAATGATAATACTGGTAATTGTCATAACACTACTAATAACAAAAAGAATAGTAATACTATAAAACAGACCAAACCAAGCAATGCCCTCAAAGCTGCGTAGGTATGCAGAGTACTAGCCTGCTGGTCTTTATTGTCTGCAGAGCAAACACCACCATTACACTAAGATGCCAACAATGAACCCCAAAACCACAAAATTTAAGCCTCAAATTAGTTGCGCGAATTCCTGCTTTTTTCGGGCAAAATTACGCTAATCTCCTTAGTGGCGCGAGATGTGTGTCATAAAACGCCCAGGCGCCTCAGGGCGCGCTAGCCAAGTAGTAGTAGCAGTAGCAGTAGCAGTAGCAGTAGCAGTAGCAGTAGCAGTAGCAGTAGCAGTAGTAGTAGTAGTAGAAGCAGTAGTAGTAATAGCAGTAGTAGTAGTAGTTGTAGCAGTAGTAGTCGTAGTAGGGTTATCACGGATCCTTGAAGCCTCAAAGCCCAAGCTCCGTCACCGTCCCTGGGAGGGCATCTTGCCCGGGCCCCAGCTCCGACTCCAAATTCCGGAAGACGCGGAATGTCAGGGCCCCAGCACGGTGCAGAGTTTCGTAAGTTTCGTACTTATTCGCTGTTCGGAAACCTTAAACCCTAAACCCACAAGAAAGAGATGAGAAGTACAGGCCCCAGAGTTTCAAAATTCGCTGTTCGGACGCCGGAAACCCACAAGAAAGAGATAAGAAGTATTACAGGGGCCTAAATAAGTATTAATACTATTCTCAGGTTTATTATAGTTAATAGTAGAATCTACCCCAAAACCATATTCTGATGATTAAGGTCCCTACTGTACCAGATTCGGGGTCCGCTCGGGGCCTGCCCACTGTTTCGACGAGTGTTGCGGCCTAAGGTGAGAATGCTGCAGACATCGCGTGGCAGCTTGGCCAGCTGGGCATTAAAGGCGAGCCAATTCTCAAGATGCATCAAAGTGCAGTATGTGGATATGTATGCGTATGTATGTTTATGTATGTGTATGTGTATATATATAAAGGTTTTCTTACCACTTACCACTTATGTTCCTCCCAAACCTCGCTTGCTTGTCGAGTGCGAGTGCCAAAAAAGTGGATGTAGAATCATGATGTCCTGCAATGCACAATGAGAATGGAACCATTGAGTTCAAGTTCTTTGCCGTTCCACAATTTCACCGTAATTCCTTTCTGCTCGTGTGTTTCGACTAGTGTAGAGTCAGTACTTGTTTGTTTAGATCTTCGCTTGTTGCTTTATTACCCGCTTGCTGTCACGTGCTAGATGAGTATAAGAAAGTCCAATGTCGTCAAATTGTCATCCAGAAAAGGAGCATGTTTGCACTTGACGCTAGTAAGTATATAGTTGCTTGGTGCGCAGTTAATGTGCGAGCTACCTGGCACGCATTGGATGTTTCATGTTTCCAAACCCAGATCCTGGCTGATGTTGACATATTGCATTGCTCAATAACTACACTCGGTTACGAATGGATGTTAAAGCAACAAGCATGTAGTGTAATGCCCGTTGAATGAGATTTAGCCATAAAATGGCAAGAATTGGCCAGTGTTAAGCTTCCACACCAAGAACCTGGCTGATGCCGGCATATTACTCTTTAAAATTTTGGATGTTAAGGTAACTAGCATGCAACGCCCATTTAGTGAGATTCAATCGTTAAATTGCAATAGTTGATCAGTGCTCAGCTTCCATACTAAGAACCCGGCTGATGTCGACATATTGCTGAGTAATATTCAGCTTTGATAGTATAATCATATTCAATTGCAAATGAAAGTTCAAGCAACTAGTAACTAGTATGTAATGACCATTGAATGAACTTTCATCATAAATTTGCAATACCTGACCCGTGTTTACTTGCTACTCAGTTTTAGTTAGCTCGTCTCCGTGATGTTGCACCCAATGTGCAGCCAGGGCAGCTTTTTCGGTTGCAGCATCCTGTTAAGTCCTACCTGATGTTTGGCACGGCAAGTTAGTGCTTTAGGGGAGGGGCCGCAGCAGCAGTAGCATGCTGGATGCAACAAAGCCTATACGGTTCACACAGGTAAAAGGGATGCTAGGCTTATAATATGTTGTGATTGTCATCATTGAATGTGTTGCTGCTTGTCGTGTTTGTGGTTGTCTCCTTCTCAAACAAACCAACGGTAGTCTCGAAAATCCTGGTAAGGCTTGGCTACTATGTGTCGTATGATTATCTGCTCAGGCATCATTTCTGCAGCAGTTTCTGTCAATATTCATCAATATTGAGTTGTTTAGCACGTTTTGGATATCTTTTACTGAAGAACGCTTGAAAGCCTATATGGTTACAAGTGTTCCTTGAGGATATAATAGTGGACCATAGCTAGCCATCGTTTTTTGCGGTTGAGCACATCTTGGTTACATGTTAGGTTTGAGGAATTCTTGTTACATATCATCCAATACCTGTTGGTAAAAGGCGTGTCTAAACATTGGCTGAAGGCTGTTCATACGTTAGCCCGAAACCAACAAAAGATACTACGTACACACAAAAGTTTTGGCAAATAAATACAAGCGTTGGCAACTAGGTGTTTATGAGCATTGCGTGGATACTGTAGGCTTTCTTTCATTTCCATGTTTAGTTTTTCAAATCAGAATTCAGGAGATGCTGTAAACATTGTTTCAATTAAGCGTAGCTAACGAGCAAGACACTGCCAAAACAACTAC
The DNA here is from genome assembly GCA_003297005.1 of Symbiodinium sp. clade A Y106. Classification (NCBI taxonomy): domain Eukaryota; class Dinophyceae; order Suessiales; family Symbiodiniaceae; genus Symbiodinium; species Symbiodinium sp. clade A. Next base: position 83,456 of record BGNK01002228.1, read on the forward strand.
CCAGAGACTCCAATACCTTGTAATTTTGGTGCCTTAAATCATATTAGGGATCCTACTATAATTTAAGGTATATTCCTTAATTAAGGGATAATGGAGCCTCCAGCTACAACGACAAGGTGTTTGCTTAGGTTTCCGATGTGTTAAAACCTGAAGATCTCGCCACGACTTTCTGCCAACCTGGAAACTCTAAAGTTCCAAGACCTTCTGATCCCCAAAAGCTCAGCAAGTTCCGAAATTCCGAAATGTCCAATTTTTTCCACCTTTCCAAAATTTTGGAAGTTTCCAGGCGTTTTCAAACTGTCAGAATCAGGCGATCATCCAAAACATAGGGGCGAACTTTCTGGATTTCGAAATTTTAAGAAAATCCCAAACTTCCAAAATGTGAGAACCTAGTACACATGGTATTGCAAGACAGAGCGGCAAACTTCTTGGAGTTTTGTTAGAAACTCGGGAAATTGTGGAAAGCTTGAAGTTTTTGCCTCTTGAATTTCTTTGATAACTAACCCTAGACCCCCAAACCCTAAACCCCTAAACCCCCCAACCCAGACCCTCTTAAACCAACTTTATGGGTTTACACATCGCTTATTGACAAGAACCCTGAACCCAGGCAGCTGGTAGAACTTACGGTGGAAGCAGCTCGGGCATGGACTTTGGGGGGTTCTCGCTGCTTCCTGCTGTTGTCGTGACCTTGGTTTCGCAGGTTGTCTACCGTCCTGTGTGGCGAGGTCACGCAGATGTTTCGTCAACAGTCTTACTGTCCGTTCATCGAGAAACGCTGAGAATTTCGATCACTTCGACTTCAGGATTGTACCTTGCAGTCAACATTAAACCGGTGACAAGCTGGCATGGTCTTGCGGGTTGACTACATGAGATTTGCGTTCTGTCAACGAACCTCTGCCACGGCGGCTGTTCTGCCTCTGTCCAGAGACACTCATATGGCCTTGTGTGGCGGATAGGGATCAAAACGCCACATCAGGTTCTAAAAGACATCAAAAAGGGACCCAAAAAATCAAAAGCGATAAATGCTTCAAATTACATGTGCCCGTGAACAAAACTACAAACTGGTATTTCTTTCTCGAAGGAGGAAGGAAGGAAGCAACGACGATTGCTACTACGACCACCGCCACTCCAACCACAACTGCGTACTTCTACCGTACTACTACGACGACGACTAGTACTACTACTCCTATTGCTCCTGCTACTGCTACTCCCACTACTACTCCTGCTGTTACTACCACTGCTGCTGCTACTGCTACTGCTACTGCTACTGCTACTGCTACTGCTACTGCTACTGCTACTGCTACTGCTACTGCAACTGCAACTGCAACTGCAACTGCAACTGCAACTGCAACTGCTACTGCTACTGCTACTGCTACTGCTACTGCTACTGCTACTGCTACTGCTACTGCTGCTGCTGCTGCTACTGCTACTGCTACTGCTACTTCTACTACTACTGCTTCTACTACTACTACTACTACTACTACTACTTCTACTTCTACTACTTCTACTTCTACTACTACTACTACTACTACTACTACTACTACTACTACTACGATGCAACGCGCGCCACGTGGGTCCATGCGCACCGTAACAATCGCAATCAAAGCATATGGTATTTACGGAAAATGCTGCCAATACTACTTGCGTGAGAGCCAATGTTTGCATTTGCTACTTTTCACGAGATGAACGCGGTCCTCCAAGTGCCGCTATTGGCAGCAGGTTGTGCTTTCCGATGTTGTCAGAATAGCAGATACCAACGGTATTTGCAGTGTTTCGCGGGTTCCGCGTGCTTCGCGAATGCTAGAAATGTGTGTTTCGTGCGGGTTTCTGCACGACATCGACTTTCCTGCAGACGCCCAAAACGGAGGCCGCTTCGTCTCTGTCCTGACATCAGCCCCCAAACCCTGCGTCGCCGCATAGCATCCATGTCCGAACCGTGATAACATCCTGTTCAACTCCCACAAAACTAGACGATGGCTGTGCCTGTTCTTTGCTTCCGTTCTGTTGGAGTGGTGGGCGGATAATGACGCACAGGCTTGAGCCAGCATCAGCGGTGGTACTTAGTGCCAGTGGCAGCGGCAGCGGCATTAGCAATGGAAGAGCCGTAAGCCGTAAGCGTGAGCAATTCAGATGGTTGAAGCCGGAAACACTATGGGACAGTGCAGATGGGAGCAAACGTCTAAGACTTCATTCGCCGGGGGAGATGGGCCTCTAAGAACATTTTCTTGGAACAGGACCACGATTCGGACATGGATGCTCTGCGGCGGTGCGCTGCACGGCACCGGACGTCATTAGCCCCCCGCCCCCGTCCACAACCCCAAAGCGCCGTCCCCAGCAACGTGAAAAAGGAAAATGCCGTACCTAGGCGGCGGGCGCGCCGCGCCGCCTGCTACTGCTCCTGCTACTGCTACTCCCACTCCCACTCCCACTCCCACTCCTACTCCTACTCCTACCCACTCCTACTCCTACTCCTACTCCTACTCCTACTCCTACTCCTACTCCTACGCCTACGCCTACGCCTATGCCTACGCCTACTACTATGCCTACCGCCTCCTACAACTACTACAACTACCACTACTACTACTACTACTACTACTACTACTACTACTACAACTACCACTACCACTACCACTACCACTACCACTACCACTACCACTACCACTACCACTACCACTACCACTACCACTACTACTACTACTACTACTACTACTACTACTACNCTACCACTACCACTACCACTACCACTACCACTACCACTACCACTACCACTACTACTACTACTACTACTACTACTACTACTACTACTACTACTACTACTACTACTTACTACTACTACCACTACTACCACCACTACCACCACCACCTACTACCACTACTACCACTCCTACCACCACCACCACCACCTACTACCACTACTACCACTCCTACCACCACCACCACCACCACTACTACGACCACTCCTGCTGCTGCTGCTGCTGCTACTATTACTACTACTCCTGCTACTACTACTACTACTAATAAGAGCGTAGTGCATAATTGACGCCATGCTTTTCCTTACTTCACATGCCCAAAACTCGAGTTTTAAGCACACTTCACTAATTCTCTGGGGGGCGTCGAAACTTGAGTTAGGAATTCTATCTTTGGGATTTGGGCTTCAGGTTGAGAGCGGGGATGTCTTTGGGCTTTGGGCTTCAAGGTTGAGGGTGGGGGTGTCTGGGATCGAGGGTTCAAGCTGATGAGGGCCTTGGATTTCGTATGAGGGCCTTGGATTTCGTGTAAGGGCGTATGAAGGCCTTGGATTTCGTTTGAGGGCCTTGGATTTCCTATGAGAGCCTTGCGTTTCCATAAGGGGGAATACAATTTCAGTACTTATTTTGGCTTGGCTTTGGCTTGGCTTAGATGGGGGTGGCTTGGGGCTGGTGGGTGGGGGGGGGGAGTTTCGGGTCTAACTGTACACCTTTAACCCTAAACCTTTAACACACCGGTGAGAACGCTGCTTACCCTTGTTGCGCCCACGGACGAGTTTGCGACCAAGGCTCAGAACTATACTGCGGCTGCGGGCTCCCCTTTCAAGCTTCCTGTTCTTGCACAGTTCCTGCAATTGCTTCCAAAACTGCTGACAACTCACATGATCTGACACTGCTGACTCAACTGCTGACAACTCACATGATCCAGAAAAACGCTCACATGATCTGACACTGCCGACACAACTGCTGACAACTCACATGATCCAGAAAAACGACGCCCCCCTGACAGAGACTCTCCATGTCCTGCATACATCGGAAAATACGGTGTTTTTGTGCCTGCGAAGTGCACGACGACGCAGCGTCAAATATGCACTACGCGCGTACTACTACTACTACTACTACTACTACTACTACTACTGCTACTACTACTGCTACTACTACTCCTACTACTACTACTACTACTACTACTACTCCTACTACGAATGTTTGTAGTATACCCTCTGCGAAACATGATAGTTGGATGTGCTATACTTCAGCTGATTTGTTGATCACAAGTGTCGATTATGTTGTTCAGTGTTTGATTTTTCTTTTTTTCTCCGTCAGCCTCGTGCAACAAATCGCGGCTCGTGCTTCTTTCTGTTCTCCACAAACACAGGCTACAGTCGAGTCTGCGTTCAGGCGAGGTGTAGGGTCGGCATATCTTCCCTTCTCTGCAGTGTAAGCTCGAGATGAGCCCAATGCACTTTCTCGTTTAACAAGAAACGAAGCCGCTGGAATCAGAGGCAACACGACGACGGAGCACAGCTGCACAACAAAATGTGCCCTGCTGTCGATCTTGTGAAGATCAAGTCGAATTGAGCAGAATCGGTCGTTGTAAGCTCCCTGCCAGGCGAAGGCACGCCATGCGGCTGGCATGGCATCATCTGTGAGATGGAGACGTGCGACGTCATCGAGAAACCTTGGCTTTCAGAAAGCTTAGGGAGCCAGGGAGCCGGGCGAAAGCGGCCCAGGGTTTTTGTTTCAAATATTGTTTGCAAGTGCAACAGGAATTGAAATACCGAGTTCTTGATGTCTGAGGATCATGAGTCCTGCTGCCACTGGCGACATTGCTGCTTTGAAGCCTCTGCACGAATTGCGGGTCTTAGCGCTTCACGGCCCCCATGTTCTTGGAGATCTCTTTTCTCTACGCGGCCTGAGCAAGCTCAACTCCCTGACCCTGCACAGCGTGCAGGTCTCGGGAGACCTCTCTGCTTTAGAGAACCTGGGCTTTGGAGTACCGTACTTTAATGCTGTTCCGGGACCTTTTCTGAAAGGGAACCAAAAGTCTATACCTAAACCCCCAAAAGTAGGTAAAATAATGGCCCAAGACTTAAAAAAGGCTATTATTCTACATGCTTTTAGGGTCCAGGTACTTTTTCCTCCCTGGTTACATCAAAGCCCAGGAACCTGACGGAGCTCCAAAGTCTGAATTTGAGACACACGCCGCTGTCCGGAGACATCTTGGGCTTACGGCGGTTGGTGAAGCTTGAGACGATGTATCTTCAGAACCTGCAGGGTTTCGGAGACCTCGCTAGCTTTCGAAACCTCAGCCAGCTTAGACATCTGCACTTGGAGGAGTGTGGGATTTCGGGCGACCTCTCGGGTCTGAAAGGACTCACCGAGCTCACGAGTTTGCGCATTCACCACCAGAAGGTTTCGGGAGACATTTCCAATTTTGAAAAACTGCAGAAGCTTCAGTGGCTGATTCTGAGGGGGACTCTCATCTCTGGCGACATGGCTCACTTGCCACGTTGGCCCGAGCTTCGGTTTCTGGATTTCGAAGCCATCCACCTGTCGGGAGATATCTCCGGACTGCAGCACCTGACAGAGCTGAAGGATCTTTACCTCAAAGGAAACCCTGGAATCGGGGGAGATCTCTCTGGTTTGCAAAACCTCACTGCGCTCAAAAACTTGCACATCGAGGACACCAATGTTTCTGGAGACATCTCCAGCTTGCAGAACATGCGCCAGCTCCGTTTCATATTGATCGAGGGAGCCCCCGAAATCTGCGGGTCTTTGTCAGGAATAGAGAACCTCCGAAAAATAAGGGAGCTGTGGTTGGAGAAGGCCAGGAAGGTCACCGGCAAACTGAAGGATTTGCAATATTTCCCACACCTCAAAGTCGTGAGACTCGGCGAGACGGGCGTCGAAGGCAACCTCGGAGGCTTGAGGTACCTGACACTGTTGGAGAGGGTTTCTGGGTTCTTGTTAAAGTGTCTGATTTAAGTTGCCATAGCAAGGAGACTTGAAACCATGTTTTGTACTATAGGGATCCCCACTATGGTAACTTAAGTTAAACTCCTTAACAAGAGCTCAGGTTTACATGGCCGGCACCAAAGTCACTGGCGATATCATGGCCTTGACACATTTGCCGAAGCTGGAGGTTGCGGATCTATCGAAGACCCGGGTGTATGGTTGGCTTTCTCCGAAGTGGTTAGGATGCTGCCACAGCTTGCGAGAGCTTTTGCTTGCCGACGGGAGCTTAGCAGCTTAGGGTCTGATGTTGCTCAGAGCGTCTGTTGCATCTCAGATACTTTGATAGCGCCAGCTCTGCTCGGCGATTTTAAGGACAGCCGCGTCGGGGATGAGCTAATACCACCGCCGTACTTCAGCATCTCCACGAAGCCGCGTTTGCTCCCTGCACTTCAGGCTTTGGATGTGGCTTAGCTGGTGGACCTGGTTTTAATGTCAGAAAAAGGCTCTGGCCAGGCTCAGGCTAGTCAGGCTAGATTGCATATCTGCTTCAGCTGAGGTGAGCCGCTGCCGGTTTCGAGGCACTCTTGCACAGCTACTTGTGCCGCTTGCCGAGACAGCCCTGACCAGCATCGCTGCCGCTGGAAATGGACTCCAAGGCGACATGCCCAACCTGAACACTATGCGTATTGAGGTGGACGGATCTCTTTTTGAGGTCTGGAGCAGCTTGCTCTCTGAATCCTTGCGGGCGCTGGATCTCTCTGGAAATAATATTACGTCCTTGTCCATACTGCCTCTGAAGCTGCTGCGGTTTGACTTGAGCAGCAACATGCGCCCCTTGCTCATCAGTCCTTTGGTCCTCACGGAAGCGGTGAAGAAGGAGGTCGACCTGAACCTTTTTCGTACCAGGCCGACTCTCTCTGAGCTCAAAGTAGATCCCTTATAGTAAGCCTTATAGTCCCCTTTAAAGTAGAGGAAGAGGAACCCCCCAAACACCCCTTTGTCGAAACCGAAGCAGAGAACTGTGCTAAGATGCGACTGAGGCTTGCGAATCGCGAAGAAGTGAAGCCTCTCTTGCAGAAGGAGCTGAAGCTGCAGGAGACGAGGCCTGAGCTTGGACCGACATGGACGCCAGAAAAAGTAACATAAGGGCTGAAATAATTACCAACACTATTTTCGGGGCTCCTTATTATGATTATAGTATAATGGCCCCAAAACCCAAAACCCTATTCTAATTATTAAGGCCCCTACATTCTAGTTGTGACGAGTTGCCTACTTTGTCGGATCCCTGAGGTCCGCTCCGGAGGAGAATGCCGGCTATGCCTGCATTGACTTGGCAGCGAGCAACCTCCGCGTGACGCCCGACCGCTTCCTGCCGGAGCAGATGTGCGCGTGTCGTCCGGGCCACAGAGGCTTTGGCATCAACTGCAGCAGCTGTCCTTCAAACACCTTCAGTGATACGGAGAATCAAGCCAAGTGCAACGCCTGCCCGCAGCACAGCTCGGCGCCGCCGGCAGCAAGCTCCTTGCAGGCTTGCGAGTGCACCTTCGGAATTGCGAAAGGCGAGAAGACGAATGCAAGTTGCCAGTGTGAGGCGCACACAGCCTTGCTGAAAGGCCGCTGCGAGGTCTGTAGCAAGTTACACCTTCGCTGCCCCGAGCCCGGAGCCACGGCCAGCACTGCAAAAGCGGCACCGAACTTTGCCCGCCTGGCGCCTCACGCAGAGGAAGTCTTCAAGTGCCTGGATGCTGGTCGCTGCACAGACGCGGCAGAGTCAGGCTGCACAGATGGACGCATGTCGGAAGACGAGGGTTCAAGTTCTGTTTTGATTGGAACTTTAAGAGATCGGTATCGCTCTCGGTGACTTTGGTAGATTTGCCGATGTGCCTTCTAAGGATACGACGGGCCACTCTGCCTGGAATGTGCCATTGGCTACCGTGCTTCTAAACAGCAACTCGCAAGCACAGGAAGACGTCAAATACAACCTTGCATAGACAGCAAACCACAAGACAGCTTAGGCTTAACATTTTTTTGGGGGGGTAGGGGGGCCACTGGCTCGTTAGCTGCTCGCTCTTTTCCGTTGGGCCTCTGAGGCACTGCGTCCCATGCCAGGGAGCCTTAGGTGCTCAGACAAAGGCGTTTGCTCTCGTTTTCATGGCGGGTGCTTTGCTCTTGGCGGTCTTTGCTGGCATCGGCTTTCTCTTCAGGCGCCAAAGGGCGAAGCTTTTGGAGATGCTTTCGGAAATGGGTGAATGCTGGTTTAGGGCAGAGAACTGTTAGCTAACTCCCTTGTTGCGGCATTTCGAACTGAGGCTGAAGGGCGTTACCAGTGAAGAACCGATTCCCCCATTAGCCCCACAATACAGGGGCATTTTAAAAGTTATCAAGACGATCACAAGCTTTCAGTTGCTAAGGGCCCTATACTCTCGTCTGGCGTCAGATCCGATCCGCAAGGAAACTCTAAAGAGGAGCTGGGTTTCTCCAAGACGCCGAAAATCACGGCGTTCAGGCTTAAGCCACGAAGTGTCGGCAGCAACAACTAAGCTCTTGTCCCAAACTGGTATGTCGGCGAAGCCCAGTTCCGAATCTCCCTCAGATCAGAGATTACATAGTTGTTTCCAGTTAAGCACCGCATGTGCTTGGCCACCCGTTGCTCCATGCTGCTTTCAACATCTCTCTCTCTCCCTCTCGCTCTCCCTCTCTTCCTTATGCGACCGCCTCTGCTTGCGATGCATCGCCCTGTGGCCCGAAACCCACAAGAAGTCCCTAACCCCCCGGCTTCGCCGGGCTGAGCCGAAGCCACAAAAGCCCAGGCCCTGGTTCAGAATTTCACCCCAGGCCCTGGTTGCAACGTCACGCGCCCTGAAAAAGCCCCAAGCTTCGCAAACCTCACAAAGTCCCAAGAACCCAGAGACTCCATTATCCCTTAAGGAATATACTATGAATATACCTCAAATTATAGTTGGGTTTTTAATATGATCTAAGGTATATTCCTTAATTAAGGGATATTGGAGTTGCTGGGAAGCGAACACAGAAGCGCAGACCAAAAGGCCGTGACACATACTGTAGCCGCTGCTACCGGCTGTAGCCTCCTTGGGGGTTCCTTATTATAGGGGCCCCAAAACCCTATTCTAATTATTGAGGCTTTTGTACTTAATCCTTATAGTAGCCCTGAAAGTAACCCTTATCGTCCCCTTTAAAGTAGCCCTATTCTAATTATTAAGGCCCTTATTCTTAGCCTCTTTAAAGCTTTCAGGACACGTGCAGCGCACCTTGGCCCCAGCCTCGGCGAGTGCAGGCGCCTTCTCACGGCCCAGGCCGCGTCTTTGGGCGCTCGTTTAGGGCTCAGGGCGTTTAGGAGGTAGGGCATCTGGGGTTTAGGGTTCGGGGGTTTAGGGCGTTAGGGGTTTAGGGTTTGAGGGTTTAGGGTGTAGGGCGTTTAGTGTTTAGGGTCCTTTTGAGGGTGAAAGACTCTTCGTGAAATCATGGTGCCTTTACATGTTATATGCAACTAATCTTGGGTTGAGACGCCAGGGCTCAGGGTCTCAGGTCAGTAGCTTCTGAACTCAGTTTCGGTGTTTGCGAGGTTTCAGATTGAGCTTGTCTTGGATGGCGTGCATCTCCCAAGATTCGCTTCGCATCTTCTTGTTCTCATTCGCGCATGCGCGTGCACGCAGCAAAAGCATATGCCGTGTCGAGTTCGCGGGTACCCGAGCACAATGGTGGCGTAGGAAGTTGAGCATCGTTGGATCAGGGGGCCAGGGTGCGTCAAAAGCCTGTGCATACCAAAAGGCTGTGGTGAGAATTGGCCACGGGTGTTGAGAGACCTGTCGGGCTTGGGGGCCTCATCCGCAACGGAACCCGGCCTTGGAATGAAAGCGTTTAGGATTGTTGTCGGATGCTCTCGCAGCCTTCCCCTTCGGCCTCTTTCGTGGGACCCTTCAGGCTAGGGCCTGAGGCTGAACCCTCAGGCAACGGTGGGTTTTTGGTACCGTTGCTAAGGTTCTCTTTGAGAGAAACACTCCTACTGCGTGCCCCTCTGTCATGCCCTGTAACCGGTGTGCCAAAGAGGCCCCATGTCTTGCAATGCCTCATTTCGACGCAATGCTTTGTAGGCACCTGTGTTGCTGCAATTGGCTCAGCTTTGGGTCGTGCTGGCGAGCCTCGGCCTTGAGTTTCCTTTCAAGCTCCTACGCTTCAAAGGCCTCCCCTCCCCATTCCCTTAGTAGGTTTTGGGGTTCAGATTTGAGGTTTAGTCTTTGCGGTTGGGTCCATGAGGCCCGGTTCCAGACTTATTAGCTGAGTGTATAGACTTTACACGTTTTGGGATAATATCACCCACTTTAAAACTAAAAGTGTATTATGAACTCAGCAACTAAGTTCCAAAGAAATCGCCCAAGCCTGTGAAGCCATCTTCGTTTTTAAGGCAGCTGGCGAGAACGGCGCCGATGCACGAGGCCTGCGGGTTGCAGACACATGCCTTGACTCGTACGAGAGATTTCTTCAAACAAGGGCCCCTTGTTCCGGTGGTCTGTTTTGCAAGTTCGCACTATTCAATTTAGGCTCCTGTTCGGATACCCTTTTTTTCGGGAAAAGCTGCTGGATCCCGGGCCCGTCCAGCGCCGTCGTCGTGTAGCAAATCGTGGCCACCTTAAACCTTCAAGCCCTGGCAACAGGAACTGCAAGCGGAGGCAGGTCATCGTGGCAACTTGCATCAAGAAGCTTACGGAAATTGCAAAGCCTGAGACCGAAGTTTGAGTTTTTCTAGGAGCCTGCTGAGCTGAGCTGTGGGGGGGGGGCTCGCGGAGTTTGTGGTGAAGTTGGCTTAGATCGTTGCAGTCTGCTCCATGCAAACACAAGGCATTCTGCATTGCTTCGTGATACCTTGTTGGGGTCGGGACCGGTCGCCTGAATCGTTTGCCCTCTTCAAAAAGCCAACAAGGTTTCTGTGTTCAGTTCCTTTGCCCCACGAATATAGACTTTCAATTTCAGGCGGCGACATGTATCTATGCTGTGCGTTTTACTCGCGGACGTTGTGCGTTTGGAATTGGCACAGGTGGTACACGCACAGACCTAGATAATCAGATACATAGGACATAGGATTGCACATGATGAGATGGCAGTTTCGGTTTTAGCGCAAGCGCCCGTTGGTGAAGCTTGAGCAGCAAAGCCGTGAGCCCCCCCAGCGGTCGAAACGTAGACTTAGATTCAGCTCTAGTGTTACATTCAGAACAGGAAACTCCTGGAACTTCCTCAAATCCTTGCCTTGCAGCTGATTTCAACCCCGAGCCCCTCTAATCTCTAATCAGCGTTCCTTTTCTTGCAGGCGGTGAAGAGAGGGTGGCCGCACGCAAAAGGAATCGAAGCACAAGCAAAGCAACCTGTATGTATACATTAAAAACCAGCGCGAGGATTGTGATACTGGCCAGAACCAAAACAATTCTCATGATCGTTGTGCTCGAAGGCAATACTGTATCCCCGCAACAGTATGTCAGACAGCAATACACACCCTAGCACATCCCTGCAAAGCCTCGCAGCATGCTTGAGAAGCCCACGGTGTGTTTCACGAGCTGCTCAGTACTCGGAAAACTTCTGATCCCAATCCTCATCTCAGGTGACTGGTTTTTCTCGTACGTGGAAGTCTCCCAGCTGACGCCGGCAGAGCTGCAAAACTTCCTGGCTCCCGGGCTTTGCATAAGCACACGGACGGCAGGGGACATCGATGTGATGTCGCAATGGCTGTGGACGCTTCGAAATCGTCTGCACTTGGCCGGAAGAACCAACCGTCTCCGAGAAGCAAGGCCCGACGCCTGAGACAAGGACCTCACCTCGTAACACCGGCTGTCCGGTCCCGTGATCTGTCAAGCCTGGAATCGGAGTGGTCGGATGTCGACATCCCCTGCCGAGAACACCGAAAGAGACCTTGAACCCACAACGCCGGAACCCGCCCCAAAGCCCCCCAAAAAAATCACTGAGGCTCTTCAGTGCCGCTTCCATGGGCCCTCAGTTCGATGGTTCTTCGCTCTTGCGACTCCCTTGTTGCCCCTTCTCGTTCTGGCGAGCTGCACCTGACTCTTTGCTGGAAAGGGACGTCTGTGTTTCTACACTAACAGCTTGGGTTTTTCCAGTCTTCCGCGTTAGTTTGCTGAACTCTTGTTGCAACAGCCGCAGTCTTCCTAGCATCTGAGAAGGCTTGCGGTGCTGGTGTGCTTATCTTGCAGCAGCTGCTTGTAGTTGCGGGTTCAGCCTTGGCCCGTACTCCCGCGCACCATGCTAACATCCTCCTGCAGCAAAGCCCGCCGAGAGGTTTTGTTTGGACAGGCACTCGTTCTCTCCTCACCTTCTCTAACATGGGCATTTGGGGGTTCTGTGGACCCTTACTGACTGGTGTATACTGTATACTCGTTGTTCTGAAAGGAAGCCCCTCGTGGCGGCCTGCAGTGGCTTGCAGAGAGGCCTTTGGTAAAATTGGCTGAGGGACCGTACCTGGCAATCAAGCCACCACTCGTCCAAGGCTTGGAGATCTGCACCCACGGCACCGGCGCCTCGATAGCAAAACCTTCCTTGCCTGGTGGGGTGCTTTAGGCCAAAGAGTCCCGAGATCTTCCTCTGCCCTGAGGGATCCGCGTGGCCTTGAAAGTCTTGACCCTCCTCTACGTCGGCGGGGCCTCCGGGGCCTTTCGCTTCCAGGCCTGCCAGCGCCTGGACGGCGAAGGCGCCCCCGGTTTCTCCACGAAATCTCTACTTTTGGCCCCTGGTAGAAGCCCTTTTGGCCCCTCTTTCCGAGCAACCCAAATCTGCCGTGGCTGTGAGAGTTTTTGGAGAGGCCGCACCATCCCGGAGCACTTGGCCTTCCGCCCGCTGCTTCCTCACACTTGGCTAGTTTAGGTGTTAGGGTTTATCTTTACTGAAGATCTTCATCAATACCCTAAGCCACCCTAAGCCCAGCTTCCGTTTTGTACCCTTACTGCATACCCTTGTAGTACGCTTACAGCAGCCTTATGGTGTCTTCCATCTGGAGGCTCTTCCCGCATCTGCTATGTGCCGACGATTCCGGCGAGGCATTCCTCGCCGGAGCCCCGAAAACGAACCGGGGTTTCCCGTATGGGAGTTTCCGAAAATTAGGGGTACCTTATTCGGGGTCCTTATAATAAGGATCCTATTATTTAGGGTGCTATATTAGGGTCCACTATTTTCGGAAACTCCCGTATATAACAAGTAACAAGAGCCCTAATGTGGCAGAATAATCAGAACAGGGCCCGTGAAAGGCTTTGTAAGGCTGTGTTCGGGGTTATACGTTTATTTTGCTGGTGGCACTAAGGGTTTCAATATGTGACCTGCTTCTGTTTCGGACGCCCGAAGTATCGCAGGCTGACCACAACATATTCTCTCGGGGGGGGGGAGGNGGGGGGGGTGTGGCAGCCCTGCATCATATATGGAAAGCTGCCGCCTTTAAAAACTAGGGTTTTGGGGCCCAGTATACCTCTAATTGTAATAAGGAACCCCCAAAATCGTATAAAAGCTCATTTTGGGGTCCTTATATTAAGGATCCTACTACTATTTAAGGCATATTTAAGGCACTAAAAGCTCGATGAGGTTTGGAGTGGGTTTTCGTTTATCACCAGGGCATCAAGCCGGCCTCTCCTCCTGAGGGCAATACGATTCTGGGTTTCTGGGTTTTAGGAATCGAAATTAAGTTGCCATAATAGGGATCTATAGTAGATAATATGGTTTCCTGATTATGGTCCAATGGTGGCCTCTCGTCCGTGGCAGCCACCACGAAGGCTGTTGATCGCCAGCGGTCGCGTTGCGCAGAAAGTTCTGCACCCCACTGCGTTGAACCAAGACAGCTAAAAAAGAAGTTGAGCCTGAACCCTGGGAATGTCACTGTCGTGCGGCCCTGTTCAGCAAGCCCGCAAAACGCGAACACGTAATGAACTGTTTGACGCGTTGATTTCATAGATGCGAAGAAGCCGGGAAGAACATGAAACCTACTACAAAATCAAAGCTCAGGATGTACAGGTTTAGTGTAGGGGTTCTTTAGCAAGCAGTCCCAGCTGCGAAAGTGTAGAGGTCTTTCCAGCTTTTTGGAGAACAATACAGGGATTTCGGATGCAAAAGGGCTTAGGGGCCTGGGAGAGGAATGGGAAAGGGTAGGAACCCCCGAACGAGACGCATTGAGGTGGATCTTGTTGGCGGGATCACCTGCGTGGCGTACGGCATCGTCATTCCCTGCTGTTTTGCCGTGCTCTTCGCCAAGCAGCATGTCATAATGCAGCCACTTGGCCGAAGCCTTTCAGCCTCGGAAGATCTTTTCAATATTTTCGGGGTCCCCGGTCGAGGCAGAAGAGGTTTTGCCTGCCATCGCCAGGCCGAGCAAGATCTTCTTCATCGCATGCGACGATGGCAGTCAGGGAAAGGTGCATCTGCGTCTTGAGTTTTGCGAGAAGTCCGCCACTTTCCAGGAGATTCCTGCTGCTCAAAAGCTAGACCACATACATGGTGTGTGTTTCGTTTGTCTGCTGAAAAGGAGCTTTGAAGGCTCCCACTCTACATGACAGAAGCAAACAATCTAGTGTGAAGTCACCTTGGTGGTTCTGATGCATGGGCGTTCATTAGGTCTGGTTTGACACCGTGGAACCTGAATGGACTTGTTCTTAGTAGCTGAGTGGATACCCTGTACACTTTTTGGGATAATATTACCCACTATAAAACTGAAAGTGACACTTTTTGGGGCTTGTGAACTCAGCAACTAAGTGTTATCTCGGGGTAGCAAAACCTGCTAAAAAGCAGTTGGCAGATTCACAGCACGGCTGAAGACAACATCACGGCAGGAATCCAAAACGGCCAACCTGCTGGTCGCCGCTGCCGCGGCCCATGTCGCAGTTCACATTCGTGGTAATGCAGCCGTGGAGTTGCACAAAGATGAAGTGACTCTTGGTTATTTCTTATTGGTATGTCATTCTTGATCTTATTGTAAATGCTTCGCGTCGTCTGCCTCCGTCCGGTGGCGGCTGAAGAGTAGCTACTGAGTAGTTGATAGGTTCAGAGTGCACAAAAGGACGAAGGTGGGCCGAGGGGGGAGTCGGGGATAACGCGCAGGGCAGGGGGGCCTGGAGCCTGGAGGCACTTTGCGGTCAGAGTCTCTGATCGTGAGGGCTTGGAAGCCAAACCCGATTCTGCGTGGAGGGGTGTAAGAGGAGGGGAAAGAGGTTCTCGAAAGAGAAAGGGGTAACCTCTGATCGCTTTGACCGACGGGCCGAGCCGGCCGAGCCGAATTATTGGCAGTGCCTGACTGAGTAGTCTGTTTCGTGTTGTTCCACCATAGCCGCCCTAGCCCAAAGCCATAGCACATGATTAAGTAGACTCCGGGAAAAGGGGGTAAGACCATGTCAGACAACCTGCTCTCGCACTCAGGATCGTGACAAGCTTGCAGGGAGACAGCACCCAACACCACACAGTTTCAGTGCCCTTGGCTTGTTTTTTCATGTTCACATGCCCAGTACAGAGCTGCGGCCGGCTCAGGCAGAGAGTCTCATCTTGCCGATGACGCAGAAGCACACAAATATACTGAACCGCAATGCTATGATGCGTATGCTCACCGAACGCATTCTTCTGGAAGAGGCGGAATCGGACAGACGCTGATTCTGCACAAAGCCTGTTTCTGTGTCCTGACTGCGCCTGCGCATTTTTCCCGAATCTTGCGAGCAAGGGTTCGTTGCTTGCTCGGATGCTCTCTCTCCTTCAGGAATCATGAGGGGTGCGAAGCGGCTGCTGTGCAAATATGCTGCTCGGCGATTGCAGAGTTCGGCGGGGAGGCTGTGGAAGCAAGCTACTGCCATGCCGGGTATCCTATATCAGCGGCAAATGCAGCAAGTGTCACAGAACGTCACAGAACTCATCTTTCCGGGTGCCGACCCCCAAGATGCCGAGCACAGGACGGCCTCACCTGCGAGAGGCATCCCCTTCCTCCCAAACCTGAAAGCCATGTCAGCCATGTTGGCGGTCTGTCATGGGCCAACTACGCCCTAACTCGTGCGCTGAGGCCAGCTGCCGGAATGTACGGATGGAGGTGCCTGACACCGGGACCGGGTAAAGCAGGGCTATGAGCCTCCAAGAGTCTAACAGCGTGCCCCTGCAAGCTGGAAGTTCATTCCACAGAAACGGATTACGATGATGACGATGATGCTGATGGTGAAGATGATGACTATACCATGAGAACCTTGATCATGCTGATGCTGCTTATGATGAAATACGACGGTGCTTTGACCGAAGACAGCAGAATCATATGGTATTGGCACTGACGATACAAAGCCCGGCTATGATTTAAGGTGCATTCCGCAAGTAAGGGGATATTGGGTTCTGTGCGGAATCAATGAAGCCTGGGCACGAAAACGCCGCCGTAACGCTCTGAGATGCGAAGGTTGGAAGCTCTCTCGAAGGAGAGATAGATACAGATTGTATTATGCATAAATATAAATAAATAAATAAATATATATATATACACATACATGCATACATACATACATATATATATATATACACACATATAAACATACATATACATACATACACACACACACATATATATATATATATGTAAATAAATGCATAGGAACGGGTTCCCTGGGGACCCTTGGGCAGGTGGTGCTGAAGCTTGCATCCATGGCCTTGGTTTCCGCCCTTTGGACTGCACAGCTCGGTTAAGGACCCTTTGGGGGGGTAGGGGGCCTTAATACTTACAATAAGGACTTAGTAAGGCCTATTTACATAAGGGGCCCAAAACCCTATTCTAATTATTAAGGCCCCTATATTATGCTCTTTAAGGTACGGAAGGAGGGAGAGCGCCCCCTTCAGTTTTCTCATGCACCTCCCACTGCTCCTGCTCGTTTGCTGGTCCTGGTCTTCCAGCGATAAAACGTCAAGTAAAACCTAAGATTGTCCAAGGTTTCTCTTGACTGTTGTTGGAGTTGGCTGTGACGGATACTGTTGCTGTGGGTATGGAGCTTGTGTTGATTGGTTTGGTGAGGGCGGTGAGAATGGTGACGAGATTACGCGATGATGTCTGTCGTGGTGCTGCTGCTCGAGAGTCATTGTGTTGATGTTAGAGTTGTGAGCCTGTTGGCAGGTGCTATGTCCCACGTTTCCAGATCCATAGCCTATTTCGGAGCCCACTGACATCAGCTTCGGGCTTTAGGGTTTGGTGGCGTCAGTTCTCTTCACTGCCTGATAGCTGCAGTTACTTTTAGGAAACGACAGCCGGAGAGGTCGTCACTGCGAGAGACGGCCCGTGGCTCTCCGTGGCCATCTGCTTGGCCGGGGCCTTGGCCTTCCTGAAGCCGACAAAGGACGAGCCTGCCCCGGTGACCCCAAATAAATCAACAGCACACCAATCACGCCCTAAACACCGTCAACAATCTGGTAACATCCCTGAGGCCGTGGCTCTGGTCATCGGCGTCGCCCGGCCCTACGCAAAGCCCCAGGCAAAAAAAAATCAGTGAAAACCCACCATTGCAGAACAGTGGGTTACCTCATAGAGGGTTTCGTATCCAGGGCCACATGCTTTAACATTGAGGGGTTACCTTCAAAAAGAACTGCTGGTTGCAACTGTTTGTAGTTCAGACTGTTTGTCGTTGTCAAGGGTATGATGACGGTGCCAACCTATAACGAAGATGATTCAACCCAGGACTGATGATGATCGTACTGTTGATGGGTTCTACCCAAAGTTGCCGCTTCCTGTCCTATGCATGACTCGTTCATGCGATGAATGAGTCCTATTCAGACTATTGTCATGCGCCCCGTTCCACGTTCGCGCGCGGCGGATGTCTTATAGACAATGCTATTTTATCCTTATTATTATTACTCGTATTTTGTGTATTACCATTATTACTATTATTTTGTATTACCATTATGAGTACTATTTTGTATTACCATTATGAGTACTATTGCCATTCTTACTATGATTGCCCCACAGGTTGCAGCAGAAGTGCACTTCTGCTTGGCCGGGGATCTTCCTTAAATCCGGGGCCGGAAGATGAACTACTATAGGAGCCTAAAGGGGGGCTCCTTATATATATATATATATGTATATATATATATATACTATATATAGTATATGGGTTACTATATGGGGATCCATAGTAGGGTTCTATAATATAGAGCCCTAACAGTACTTACCTCCACTGTTTTGGGAGTTCCTTAGTATAATCAAAGTACAATGGGCCCCAAAACCCTATTCTAATCATTAAAGGCCCTATATGAGGTGTACAGCGAAAGGCATGGTTTTTCCGCCTTTGCCATTTCTGATTTCCCGTCGCAGGTGAATACGCTGCAGAGCTTCTCCTTTTCATGCCGCCCGGATAAAACGCAAGTCCCGAGTCCATTCGTGTGAAACAGTATTATCGCGACTGCCGCCTGCCCCCTGAAGCATCACAATTGCAGCTGAAACGGGTCCAGAAACTTCGAGAAAGTGGAGCAAGTTGCTGGAGACGCATGCAAGTAAAACGGTTGAAACTGCAGCATTTAGCCGAGACTCCGATTGCTCTGTGCATGTCTTGGGAACCTCAGTGTATGAGAAACCCGCAGCTGGGCCGAAGGCTGAGGAACCTCGGGCGCGAGCGGGCGAGCGGGCGAGGGGGAATGGAAGTTGAAGTTGCATATGAACTACTATAAGGGCCCAAAAGGGGGGTTCCTTACTATATAAAAAAGAATAATGTTCCCCAAAACCTGCATTGTTTCTTCATCTTCTTTGAAGTCCTCACGTAGATCGGCATTCTCACTGCTGAACACCCTTGCGACTTCAAATCTTCAACAACAGCCATGTGGAGATAAGAACTAGCAGATCATGATGTTAGAAGCCTTACCTTCAAACCCCACACCACGGAGGCCAAGTAAATCCTAAACCCTACATCCTCCATTATAAACCAGAAGGCTTAAATCCTGAACCTTGTGCGAGCGTGCGAGTCGAAATCCTGAACCCCAGAACCCCAGAACCCCAACCCCCCCCCCCCCCTTGTGTCCTCACCGCCCTTGTGTTCTTCCCCTCTTGCGGGCATGGAGCCCGAACTCTAGGCTTGTCTGTGGCTGCGCTGGGCTTCTCGCACCGCTTCGTCCAAGTCGCACGCCTGGCGCTGGTCGCACCGCTCCTGCTGGCGGCCTCCGGGGGATTCGGATTGGGTGGGTACCATGAGGTGTATACTCAACCAGCAAGAACCCCACTATACGAGTTTCCGGTGGGATTTGGGATTTTTTCGGGTCTCAGGGCTTGGGTGGTTGGTGGCCTTCTGGATTTAGGGCTTGGTTCTGTTTGGAGCTGTTCACGCTTAATGCAAGATTCTAGAAGGCTTGGCGGAACTCTCTACAATGCGGGCCATGCGTGCCGTGTTGAAATGCGTATACACAAACGGATGTTTGCAGTGCAACGTGAAGTACTTGGTGTGTGCACAAGATGCGCTGCTATGTAATGCCCACTAGGGTGCGTTCACAGGCGTGTTTGGGATGTGATTTTGGATTGTTAGGTAAGCCCTTAGCTCGGCAATCGTCACCCGGGAAGGCACCGCGATTTCTCTTCAAGGATTGTGTGGCTAGCAACCTTCGCCGGTGTGAGCCAAAGTCGGGAATCATGTAGATTGTTGAGGTAGGGCCTGCGGTATATGCCGTAAACGTTGCCTTCAGCTTGCCCCAAGCAGGAACCTAGGGACTGTAGAGGGAATCCGAAGTTCGAGGTGGTTGTGCAGCTCCTGCGCCCGGACTCCGCCGAGGGCCTGGCATTGCGTCTTCAGGAGGCCTGGGCCTCCGCCCAAAAACCCTGAGACTCCTATTAATGAAGGAATATACATCAAGCTATAATAGGATCCCTAATATGATTCTTAAGGTATATTCCTGAGTTAAGGGATATTGGAGTCTCTGGGAGCTGCTTTGCCTGTGCATGTCAGTGGGTGGCCACGGTCGACCCAGGCTACCGCGGGTGCAAAGCCTTTCGTGTTACCCTTCGGCTTCCTTTGCCCAGGAGCTGAAAGACAAGATCCCTGAAATGCAGAAGGGCGAACTGGTCGAAGTGAATGCAGAGCAGCTGAGGCTGCTGTGACAAAGGACAGAGTTTCCGATCAATTGCGGAACCTGCTGCATAAAGGCTCGGTGTGCAGCAACAGTGCTAGTTTGTCTTGTGGAATGCTTGCCAGAGCACCCAGGACAAAGAGATGCGTTAATCAACAGTTTCAATCAGTCGCAACAGGATAAACATGCAAACGTACTTTTGATGCAGGCCCTACCTTCGCCACGTAACGCCGAGAAGAAGGACGGTTCGTGCAAAACTTGGAGACCGATTCTTCGCGGTTAACTTATCAAGCCGAGGCTTCAACGCGGGAGCTCAAGCAAAAAAATACATATCTTCAACTGCTTGTCGCTTGCATCAGAGCATGTCCTGTATGAGCACTTTGAACGGCTAGGCAGTCTGTCCCTTCGTGCACAGATGGCTTAATGTCGCAACAGCACACGAGAAAAGGAGTCCTTGGAAAACAACTCTGGGCATTCCGTTTGCGCTCGAGCTCGAACCAGGTGGAGGTCAGAGCACGAAATATTTGGAGCTGCTGATCTTGTATTATAAGCTAAGCTATCCCATATCTCTCTTAATGCACCTGGACTGCCAGTTCTGGCATGACTTTCGACCACTGTTCCGTTAGATTGTTGTATCTTGTATATTATACATAGTTAGGAAGACGCAATACAAAAAGGTTGCCAAACATGGGGCTGTATCTTTTAGCGAAGTTGAGTGACGCTTGTGTCAGGCGTCGTTGGCTGTTCAGACATGTTTGTCATGCTTTGGGATGCTGGATATTTAATCTCAAACCCTGACAAGATTGCTGGAAGGGTTCCCTGTTGCTGTTGTTGTTGCTGCCGGTCGGTTGTTTGTTTGTCCGTCTGTTTCTTTGTTGTTGTTGTTGTTGGCAGCACGTGCGTCTGCCGCCGCGCGGGGTGTGTCGATTTCTTTGCTGGCATGTGCTGAAACTCGAGTTTTGGCACTTTGCTCGCCCGAAACTGAACTTGNCCGCCGCGCGGGGTGTGTCGATTTCTTTGCTGGCATGTGCTGAAACTCGAGTTTTGGCACTTTGCTCGCCCGAAACTGAACTTGGGTTTTGTTTTCGCGTCGGTATTTGCGGTGTTTTCCAGCAAAAAATGCCACAATCGGCGGGCTGCACTGTCCAAAAACATGCTCAGCTCTCCATTTCGCATCGTTTTTTTCGGTGTTTTCCTGTGTGTGTCGCATTTCGCATCGGTTTTTGCAGTGTTTTGGCCATCTCTCGA
>BGNK01002229.1:0-88620 GCA_003297005.1 Symbiodinium sp. clade A Y106
AAACAAATAAAGACAAAGTTTGCCAAATACGAACATAAATAAGGTTTTGGGCCCTTTACATATAAGCCCTGTTGATCTAATCCCTGTTGTTCTGGTTCGGCGCAAACGGTTAAGGAGTTCTCCAAAGTCTGGGCCAGTTTAAGGACACCTGCAAGAGTAGATCACTCTTACAGGACTCTTACCATCCGGACGCTGACGGGGATGCTATCCTAAACCCTCCGCCCCTGTTATCGTAAAGACATTACTGTGGAACCCAAATTTAGAACTCCCCAAGATTGACGCTGGCAGGGCCAGGAGCGTATAAAGTTGATCGAGACCTTCCAGAGCATCCAGTTGCTCGGCAATCATTCTGGAGGACTAGAAATTCTATCTCTCTCTCTATATATATGTGTGTATATATATATTTATTTATATATTTATATGTCATATGTATACACATATTCGACAACGGCCGAGAGACCTGGATTAATCACTCAGGCCCCTATATATTATACTTTACTTTGTCCTAGTGGGGTAAGAATGGGGCGGTCCAAGCGGTGCGAGCCCCCGAAGGCTAACCTTTAGACGGCGTAAGACAGGGCCGAGCAAGTTAAGTATTCTGCTTCATATGTCAAGTTTTGATAGTTCATGAAGGGTGTTTTCGCCCGGTATGACTTGAAACATATTCAGGGTTTGGGGATTGCAATGTTTAAGCCTCGGGTGCTAAGGCTTTGGGTAACCCGAAGCCTGACGCACTTCAAACATGGGGGATTTGATAATTCGAACAGAGTTTTGAGGACATGTGATAACTTTGTTCCGCTATGGGGGTATCACTTTGCTTTTTCAGACCTCCAGGGTAGACCCTTTTGGGTTCAGAGTGTGCAATCTGGCAGTCGAAGCATAATAACCCAGTTCACTCCAAGCATCCTACCCTATATATGCTTGTACATAGCTCTTATAGAAAAGACTGGAAACCCCATGACTCTAGGCTCTACAATGTTACAACAGAACCCATGCAGTGAAACCCGGGTATTCGAACTCTTCTACTAGAACCCTGTCGAGCACTCCAAGCTCCCCGACCCCACGACCCTAGGAACTCGACATTATAATCTATAGCCTATAACTCCATGACCCTAAGGAGCACGACATGGGCACACGCGCCTTCAGCGTTGGGTCCCCGAGCTTTTCGCGACTCGACGCCGAGTTCATTTTTTCGACACGAACTTCTTATTTTTGGAGTCGTGTATGGGGTTTCTGACGGCTATGCTGAGGGTCTTGCCCAGCCCTCTTGGAGACCAAACTAGGCTCCCCAGTGGTGCCCACTGGCCTGTTAAATGTTGGGTTGTCATTGCCTGCGGTGCAGGATTCCTGTACCACACCTTAAAGCCCCGCTGTGCAACAGTGCAAGCCGACAGCAGCCCCAGTACAATCTTCACTAAACTCACCCTCGCGTTATTTGGTGCCCCGTTTCGAAGTGAATAATGAGAACAAAGGCACAGTCTTATTATTCAGGGAGTGCCCTGGAAGCAACAGAAAGGCTCATAGAGCCCCACTGGCCCTCTTCAGCTAAACGAGCCTTTGCGATTTGCGACGCGATGTAGGGTTTAGGGCTGAGAGCTTAGGAGTTTAGAGCTTGGGGCTAGGGCTTGAGGCTCAAGTTCAGCAATCACAACCCCCTACACCATGCAATCGCACCACCCCAAGTCTCCTGCCCATTTCTTGGTGTCGCTAGGAAGCCTCTGAGGAACTTTAAGACCTAAACCCTAAGACCTAGATCTAGACCCCAAATACCTGAACCTTAACCTCAAACCTAAACCCTAAAGAGCCAGGAAGCCAGACCCTAACCCGTAAATCCCGTGTGAGTTCTGAGCATTTCGGGAGGACTGGTGCCGCTACCATGACCATCTTGAGTACGACTACCTTTTCTCAGGAATCTCCTCATTGTTTCTGTTCTTATCATGTTTGCTTATGTTTTTTGTTTTGCTACTGTTGTTGTTATTTTGATATCGTCGTGCTCTTGCTGCTACTGTGCGGAACCATAAACTGTGCTACTGAGTGTGAGCGCCGAAACTGCGCTACTGTAACTGTAGCTCGTTTCTTGCAATCCTCCTTTGAGGATGCCTCGCGAAACGCGCGTGGCACCGGATGGGGCCATGAAAGGAAACTCGGCGAGATCTTGGGTTTGGTATTGGGGGCAATGTTGGGATTGGGAGTCCTTTCGTTGTCCTTGGTCCTTGCCCTGGCTTAAGTGAGGATGGCATTGTAGCAGACGTCGGGAGTCCCGGGTGGCATCGTTTATGCTCTTGGTAGCCAACCTATTGAACCTATTCTTAGCCTCTGAACTTTTGTACCTGTTTGGATAGCCTATATTACGCGGCATGGATCCCGTATTCGGAAGCAGCCAAGAATAGGTCCTGCAGTCCAGCGTCTAGTTGTTTTGGGTAGCGACACGGAGCCATTGGCAAGGCTGAGCAACTGATGTAGGGGCCTTGGGAATGAGAATGAGGTTCCTTCGGACATGTTTTGGTGCAGTTATATGGGAATTACAGGGGGGATGCCACTACTGCTTATGCAGACCTCTACAGCTGACCCTGACATGTAGTTCTTGTCTTAAGCTTCCTTGTATGTGTTTTGCATAAAGTAGGGCCATGCTACGGAAGATGCTATACGAGCCTCAAAAGTGGCAAGCATTGTTCCTTGGACTTCCTTGTCATATTGAATGAATATTTACCCCAAGACCCTCTTCTGATGTTCAAGGCAAAATAATTAGAATAGGAGTTGGGGCTCGTTTATAGTATCATTATAACAAGGAACCCCCAAAATAGTGTAGGTAATTCTTAAGTTTTTGCCCCTCAATGGGACACCCCGAGGTATCTCCTTGACGCCCAGCAGATCACAGATGTGTGAATGCGCTTCTCCGGGTCAGTATCCCGTACCAAGGCCCAAGGGCCCCAGCTGTAGATCTTCTTTTTATGTGAGGGGTTCAGGGTTTTAGAGTTTAAGGTCTAGGGTTTAGGGTTTTAGAGTTTAAGGTCTAGGGTTTAGGGTTTTAGGGTTGAAGGTCTAGTTTTTTAGGGTTGAGGGTTTAAGGTCTGGGGTTTAGGGTTTTAGGGTTTAAGGTCTAGGGTGTTAGGGTTTTAGGGTTTAAGGTCTAGGGTTTAGGGTATGGTTTATGGTTTATGGTTCAGGAGTTCTTTCTTTTGGGAGGGGGTCGGGGGGNGGGGGGGGGGGGGGGGGTTGTGCATCATTCCCTGGGTCTCATAAGCCCAAGAAGGAAGCTAAGATTGGAAGAAGTCAGCTGTACAACCTTCGTTCCGATCAGAGGACGAGCCTCGTTTAACGGTTTCCGTTGAAACAAAACTTGGGAGTTTCCGAAAATTAGGGGTACCTTATTTGGGGGTCCTTATAATAACAGTATGGTCCGCCCTGGAACGGCGTACCAGTCTCTATAATAAGGACCCTACTATTTAGGGTACTATATTTGGAGCCCCTATTTTCGGAAACTCCCACTTGGGTAGTCTGTTTTCGTTCGGGGCTTCCGGCCTTCTGGAGACTTTGGGTCCGAAACGCTCAAGCCGGAAACCCTTTGATACATATCCGAAACTCCTAAACCCTAAATCTCTAGGCAGCCCAAACCTCGGAAAAAAAACACATAAATCCTGAAACCCTTAAACTGGAGGCCTTGCGACCTGTCAGTTCTGCTCAAGTAAATCCTAGCTTTCGGGCCTGACTTTGCGAAGAGGGGACGTGCGACTTGGTATCAATCCTTGTCGGGTTTAGGGGTTGAGGGATTGAGGCTTAGAGTTTAGACACTTGGGTGGTTCACACTTCATGTCCCTGCGCATCGGTGAAGCGAGAGTAAGAATGCAGGATCTAGAAAGCCCTCGTACTAGCACTTACCAAGCGCTAAACCGCCCTAAGCCCTGAAACCCTATACCCTAAACCCTGAACCCTATACCCTAAACAGCCCTAAACCCATGAGAGCTCACGTTTCTAAAAGTAGCTTGCGGACCGTTCGTCACAGGGCCTGGGCTTCAGATCAGGCTTGCAGGTTGACGTCGTTTGTCGGATTGAGAGCCGACAGCACATGTGTATATATGTAGGTGTAAATCTCTATATATATGTGTGTGTATATATACATATATATATATATCTATATACACACGTATATATATATATATATATATACATATTTCTATATCTCTATATATATGTGTATATATATATATATATATAGAGCGAGAGAGAGAGAGAGAGAGAAAGAGATATGGACGCGTAGGCACAAAACACAGACGCACATACATGTGCTGTACATACCTACACACGCATTATATCGAATATGTCTCTGCATATACACTCATATGTGTATGTATATATATATGTGTGTGTGCAGATATGTTTGTAGATTCTAGTAAGTTGCCCGCTTAGCTTCTTGCAGGATTGCTTGAAGACCTTCAAGCTTTGAAATGATTCCTTCCGAGTCTTCTGTACATATGGCTCTACAGTGGTATAGGTTTTCGGCTTTAGGGCTCGTAGGGTTTAGGGTTTAGGGTTGATCATCTATTATCTTCACATCTTGACCCCACAGAACCTATCTGTTCAGGGCTACAGCCTTTGGGTCACATGCTAAATTAAGAAAGTCTCTGAACCAAAGCTCCCACCCGCGGCCGCTTCTTCGGCTCTGGCTAGACTCTGGGCCCTACATCTCGAAAGATAAAGCCCTCGAAGAATGAAGCCCAAAATCAAGGATCGTAATGCACTACAGAACCTAGAGGCTCAACCCTACCCCTTTTTTAGGATACCTAGTTTCATGGTTAGGATCTGTTATAGGGTAATCGCGGGACCATTCAAGCTAAGTCTTTCTTCAGACCTCGCCTGGTATTGCCGAGTGTGAGCGTCAAAAAATGCTAGTCTTCAGGGTTCCGCAGTACCCATAGGCCCCATAGTAGTTCCTTTGGGGGATTACCCTAGAGGAAACAAAATATGAACCCTAAAAAGGAACTACTTTAGGGCCTATGGGTATAGTGAGACTGCAACGTGCTCCAAATCACTATTCACTATTCCAGGAATTCAGGAACCCTAAACCCTAAACCCTAAATGCCAGGGAGGACCTGAAGCCCATGATGTTCTCAAGCTCTCGAGCACAGCAACTCTAAACGCTTTAAACCCCTAACCCGCAAAACCTAAACCTCTCAAGGCTTAGGGTATTTCCCCAAAACCCACAATGCCAAGCTGAATCCGAATACCTAGCAAGCTTGAAGCCCAAAGCCCATAGCACAGGGTCTTCAACTCAACCCTCATCCCTAAAATCTACATTCCCAGCCAGAAAGTTGGAACATCCTTATCCTCATGCCCATAAGGTAAAGTATAAGGGATCCTAGCGCTAATCCTCCTAAAGCCACGTTCCAACTTTCTGGTGTTCACTACAAGCCCCAAGACCCTAAACGCCAACCGAACTCCTGAGCTCCATATCCGGCGACGGCTAAACCCTAAGCCCTCAACCCTAAACCTTAGACCCCTAAACCCCGAAGCCCCAAAACTCTGAACCAAAAAAACCCTCAACCGCAAACCTTCGACCCCTAAACCCCTAAGCCCCAAAACCCTGAACCAAAGAAACCCTCAACCCTAAACCCTAAACCCCTAAGCCCCAAAACCCTGAACCAAACAGACCCTCAACCTCCAAAACCGACCCCTTTCTTGTCGGTTTTTTTTTGCCAGGTTTGGGCTGAGGTCCACGGAGAAGGACGAGCGGTTTCGTGTTGCAGAGGGTTCTGGGGGTTTAGGGTTTAAGTTTAGGGCTTATAAGGGGCTTAGGGTTATAGAGGGTTTTGGGGTTTAGGGCTTATAAGGGGCTTAGGGTTTAAGTTTAGGGCTTACAAGGGGCTTAGGGTTTAGGTAGCAAAGCAACATGTCAGGTGCGGGCCCATTGCCACAAGAAAGTCTTCCCGGGGATGTACAAACAGCGCGGGCTTGAAAGGATCCTGATGGGTTCGGGATGTGCCGTAATCTGTCTGGTGCTTAGTAGGGAATGGGGGAATGGATCCCTATAGTAGTCCCTATATAATCCCAATAACAGTCTCCATAACCCATTCCCCCATTCCCTACTAAGCACCGGACAGTAATTTGGCTTTAGGGTTTCGGGTT
Organism: Symbiodinium sp. clade A Y106; assembly: GCA_003297005.1. NCBI lineage: Eukaryota > Dinophyceae > Suessiales > Symbiodiniaceae > Symbiodinium > Symbiodinium sp. clade A. The sequence goes on from BGNK01002229.1 coordinate 6,124, forward strand.
AAGGACGGTCTGATACTATTACCGAAACCCGAGCCTAACTATTCAGGCAGGTATATCATGAGACCATAAATACCAAGAAGGTTTAGGGCTCCTGCAGCTTAGGGCTGAAATTAAGGCCTTTATGCTCTGAGGTTCTGGGGGTTAGGGCTTTGCTCCCGACTCAAGTATGCAAGTAGTGCTTGCATTGGACCCAGGCCCCAAAGGGACCCCAGCCTTCCATCTTCAAAGGAAAGGCACATTCTTCTACAGCCCATGAGAAGCCTTGGAAGGCCCTTACACCTAAACCCTAAACCCTTCGAAACCTAAACCCTGAAACCCTAAACCCTCAACCCTCAACCCGTGCCTGCCCAGTGCTTGGGCGCGAGTCGAAACCCCAAACCCTCGGCCCCGGCGACCTATGGGAGTTTCCGGGGTACCTTATTTTGGGGTCCTTATAATAAGGATCCTACTATTTAGGCTGCTATACTAGGGTCCCCTATTTTCGGAAACTCCCCTATGCCGAACCGGCCCAGGGGACGGGTTCGAGGCTTCGGACTCCAATTGGGAGTTTCCGAAAATGGGGGACCCTGACCCCAAAACACTGTACCCCTAATTTTCGGAAGCTCCCAGTTTTCTTAAGGTGCGGGTTCTCGGCTTGACGTTAATTACGTAAGTTATGTAGCTGTAAGATGCTAGGGGCAGGACCGCACCCTGCACCCAAAGGATATCTGAAGATATTCCTGGATCCCGTCGGCCTACTTTAAGAACCCTGACTGAGCCCTAGAGGGTTCTTGGCCAGGAGTTTACGACTTTGTACTTCCCCTGTGCCAAGGACGGGACTTTAGGAGCATGCAATGGGTTCGAGGGTGCTTTGTTGCAGGTGGTCTTGTAATTGTAGACTGGATGATTTCTGCGTGGTTTGGTAGTTCAGGGGTGCAATACATGCAAGCTCTGGAGGCATTCGTAAAATGCAATCTTCAGTCCAGTATACCCATAGGCCCCAAAGTAATTCCTTTTGGGGGTTCATATTTAGAATCCTATAAGGTAATCCCAAAAGAAACTGCTATGGGGCCTATGGGTAGCTAGAGGATTCTATGTATGGCGGATTGCCAGAGGTTCTCAGAGCATTCTGGAGGTTCTCACTGCGCACAGCGGGTGCTGGGTTTGGCAGGTCTTGGCCCTGAAATCCTAAACCTACTTAGAGGATCATGGGACTTAGTAACTAGGGTTATAATTAAGGTAACTATACTTATAATTACTTATAACCCCACTTAGGGTACTTATAACCGTACTTACTAAGTCCCATGATCCTNGATCATGGGACTTAGTAACTAGGGTTATAATTAAGGTAACTATACTTATAATTACTTATAACCCCACTTAGGGTACTTATAACCGTACTTACTAAGTCCCATGATCCTCCAAGTAAACCTGAGTTTAGGGGTTGATGGATAGTTTCGGCCCGGTTGGTTTCACGGTTTCAGCCGTAAGTTCGGATGTCGGGAGTTCCTTTTCTGTCAGTTAGAGTTACCACACTAAGGAAAGCGCCTTGCTGACTAGACATCCGTGTTGTGGCAACATAATGTAACATAGGTTAAGATTCAGGAGTTTAAACCAGGTGTTTTTGGCAGGGCTTCAGCCTCACAGCAGTACGGACCTTGATGTGGGCTGGCATTTTGCCACGGCTGTGCTGTGTGGACAAGGACCCAAGCAGCTAAACAACGCTTTCCTCCTCCCATATTCCACTTGCAGGGTCATGGCTACGTTTCGGCCGTCTCACGTGTAGGGGTTCAAGCGGCGAGACAAGACTCCGTCGAAAAGGCCGGGGTCACAGGTCGAAAAGGAGTCCCTCATCATCGAGGCCTTTTGTTCAGGGATGTGTTAAGGGATGTTCTGTGGCTTGTTAAAGGTTGCAGAACTCCGCTCCCTAAACAAGAGCCTGGTCTGCTCGTTCGAGAAGCACCCCTTAATGAAACCCTCAATACCAAAATCCCGAAACCGGAAACCCCTGATACTTTAGACGACCTTGACTTTCATCCTAGGGTTGAATATGGCACCAAAGATCTTAGATGGTATGGTCTGTGCGTTAAACTATGAGTCCTGCACCCTGAACCCAGTCCCATACTCGAGCCCTCTTCAACTAGACAAGATCCGGAGGCAGAGCTGATGAATCCACATGATATAGACAGCCTGTGGAAGCCTTTCATACACGGTATAAGCCACCATCAAAACTCTTATGAACTCCACCCCTAAACCCCAAACCCTAAAGCCTTCTATAGTAAAACTGTCACTTCCCGAGAGACTGTGTTTTTCAAACCAGCTACAACGTTGACTGCTCATGCTGCCTGCACTACTGGAAGATTGGCTTCCAGCCGATATCCCCAGCTCGGCAACATGATGCGTATGCCGCTTGCAAGCCGCTCTGTGGAATCAGTTTTTGACATTGGAGCACAAAGGCCAAAGTGCAGATCGCACGCCGGCATGACGCTTCTTCATGACAGAGTTGCGCAGCGGATGCTGACCATGAGGACTTACATCGAGCAGACGCTTCCTATCTTTGACTTCGCTGCCAACCAGCATGGTGACTCGGAGTACGGTCAAAATCAAGATCTAAAGGCAAGGATCTCCAATTACACTTGAACCCTAAACAGCAAACCCTAAACCGTAGACGAACAATCTACAGTGCCATAGGCGCGGCATGGAAAAGGCAAGACAGGAGAGTTCATTGCAGACAGGGTCGCATAACGTACGCCACACGTGACATGGCCGCGCCGGCTAACGAGGGTCGAGAAGCGCAAGCGCCAGCTCAGGGCTGGCTCGCCTGGATCCTGGGCACAACCGAGGAGGCAGAGGAGCTGCCGGCACCGTCCTCCGATGTCGTGAATGTTCAGGTGCAAGTGGCGACTACGCAGACAGATGTCGCGGTGGATACACAGAATACTGCTCCACAGGTGCAGTTGGCGACTACCCAGATGGATGTCATGGCGGCCGCCGCCGCAGCAGCTCCAGAGAATCGTTCCTTGGACAAGCCAGCGGATGAGATGGAGGCGGCGGAGATTGCCGCACGCGCGCTAGCGCAAGTTGCAGATCTTGCATCGCAAATGCGATCGCTTCAATCTGCGCAGTCCCGCCATGAGCATGAGGCGGCACGCCAACATCGAAACAACTTGACGCTCGAGGCCTTGCTTGCAGCGCAGGCGGGATGGCGGCAGGAACAAGCCACGAATGCCATGCTGAGGCTGGAAAATCAGCAGCTCCGAGCCCTTTTGAGCGGCTGGACTGGAGCAGGCAACGCACAAGGCAGCGAGGCCGCCGCATCATCCGCCACCATGGCAGTATCCACAACGTTGCAGCGCAATGCCCCAGCAGGCCTCCCGAGCACGGTCACACAGAGACAGGTCAATATGATTTGTCTATAGTACATACAATTATTTGTATCCAGGCCATCGTGATGATGGCATCACAGATCACTGAACACCTGACCAGCCCGGTCTGTGTTATCATTTAGGCGCTTGTTAGAGTTTCTTTCCAAACTATTCCATAAGCCCCTCAACCCTTAGAGTGATCTGCAGTTGACACTTCCTAAGGTCCTACTGGTTACCGTGCTGCTTCAATCTCGGGGTAGGACCCTAGGTGGGATGAAGTCTCCGACGGTACAGTCACTTTATGTGTTGGACATACTACTTGTTGCTTATAGTTGTGATTCATTCCACTAGAGAAGTTTCACTCATCAGACCTCGAACCACATGCCTCGCCTGGATTGTCCGAGTGTGAGCGCCGAAACCCCAAACCCTAAACCTTGACTGAAGCCCGTGAGTTCATGTACAACTGAGAAGGAAACTGGGAATAGTTCCTTGATGATAACCGGAACTTAATGCTCTGGGTTGCCTGGTTATTAACACTGTCCTGTCGATGTTTATAATTAATGTTTGGGTTCGAACTTGGCTGATTGAAGAAAAGAGCTTGTTTCACAGGGCTTTCCTGGGACGAACTAGTGGCTCTGGGGTACGATGGTAATCTCATGGATTGATACTTGTCGGTGGCTTACGTGCACATGACGTCTGACAGCCACACACAGCAGATGAGACCGATCTGCTGTGGTAGATCACGCATCTGACCTAGCATCGCCGCAGACCTTGCCAGGCTTGTCCGAGTGCGAGCGTCAAAAAACCCTAAACCTTAACCGCTAAGACCCTAAGCCCTAAACCCGAAGCCCTAAACCGCTAAGACCCTAAGCCGTCATGGCTTCAGAAGCCCGTAGCGATGTGGAAGGAGAGCCAAGAAGCGCTGCGGGAAAGGAAGCGGAAGAACGACGTTCCAGGCCGGCTGCCTTCAACTGCGAACAAAGGGTTACTATAATATCACTCTAGGGTCTTAGGGTGTAGGGTTCAATATTTGTAAGGTGCATACTTCGCTATATCCTGCAGGACCTGGACTTGGATTCTTTGGATGGGAGGCTCCGCTTCCCTCCTGTACTTTATCCCAACTGCTTAGTGAGACTTTGGACTTCAGGGCATAGCAACGACATTTCAGGGTTGAATGTTTATGGTAGGGTTTACTCTTTAGGTTTAGGGGTTTTCGGTTCAGGAAATGCAATCGGGTGTGCCCCCCTTAAAAACTCCTATTCCTAAACCCCGAACCTGTTGTTCTTTGGGTTCGGCGGGGGGGTTGCAGCTTGCAGAGGTCCTGGAATCTATACCGTGAAGCGGTATGGCGATGACTTGGGGCGGGAGAAGACCAAGATTATCGAAACTTGGCGAACAGCTTCTTTTGGGGGCATAAGCTCCCATCGGCATCAGGGATTCTAGGGATAGCAGTGCCTTATAAAGGAGGGGCGTAGGGTCCTGAATAGGGGTGGCATTATGATGCCTACTGCTTGGGGCTGTTGTTGCAGAACAGTATCTTTGCAATCTGCTCCTACCAAACCTAAGCCCACCTTTATTGTTCCCCAGCCCCCGCCCCCGAAGCCCCTGCGTGATGGTGCTTGGATACTCTTAAGTCGGGCTATAAGCCTGACTAACTGAGCAGTTACTTGTCCCTACCTTGCTGGCAACAGTCCTGACTAAGTCTCACCCTTAGGGCCCATGTACCCATAGAGCATATAACAGTCTATACATTGGCCTCTACATAGGCACTTGGAGGCCAAAGTATATACTATTCGGGTACATGGACCCTCAGGGTCACACTGAACCCTACATCCCCGAGCCTTGGAGTCCTACGTACACCCTGAGCTCCATTTCCAAAAGCTGGCCTCGAAATCATACGACCTTGAAAAAAACCCTATGAAACCCTGCAACCCCTAAAACCACGTTTAATGGTCAGCCCTTAAGGACCCCTATGAGCCTCTGTAAACTCAAACACTCTAAACCAAACACCCTAAGCTGTTAAAGGAACCTTAATTATGAAACCTATGGACCTATGAACTCCCCGAGCACGTTAAACTAAACCCTACACCCGAAACCGTAAGCCCTTGCTCCGAGTTCGCCAAGTCGCCCAGGAGCGGGCGGTCAAAAAAGGCATCCGCTGTTGGGCCGCAGGAGCAATTGAGGGTTTAGGGATTAGGGCTGTAAATTGGAACAGGGCTGAGGGGTTTAGGCCGACTAGGCATCCACAAAGTTCCAGATTCAAGAATATAGGGGCCTAATTTTTTACCAATTATTTTGGGGTTTCCTTATTATATAAGTATCGTATAGTGGGCCCCAAAACCCCAGAGGGTAGATGGGAGTCTCAGAAGACCTGTGAAGAGTGTTAGGTTTTGGTGCTCGGACTGCGAAGTTTGCACTGCAGTGTGTGGTAGCCCCTTTCTGCGAGATTTGTGTCGTTCCTTAAGCGGTTCAGTCATCTAGACTGCCGAATATGTAAGTACAATTATAAGTAATATAGGGGCCTTCATAATTAGAATAGGGTTTTGGGGCCCATTATACTAGAATTACAATAAGGAGCCCCAAAATAGTATAGGTAATTATTAAAGCCCCTATATTACTGTTTATCCTGAGGCCACCGGTGAGATTTGGGTGCAGGGTTGTGTGTTGCAGTGTTGGAAGCTCATAGGTGACATGGCTAAAAGTTGAGACATATGGGAGTTTCCGAAAATAGGAGACCCTAATATACTACCCTAAATAGTAGGATCCTTATTATCAGGACCCCAAAACAAGGTACCCCTAATTTTCGGAAACTCCCATATTCCAATATCGTAGCCCACTAGTTCTACCTTAAATCTTAAAGTCTTAATACGTAAACCTAGTGAAACCCACAACATCAGACCATTTGGGTGGAGGTTCCCTGAAACCGAGGCTTCTGTGTGGAGGACTTCGCCCCCCGAACCCTAAAACTGAAAGCCCACACTCTAACAAACATCCAGATCTGTTTTAAATAAAAGGGCATGTGTAGTTACATGTAATGTATTTCCTCGCCGATCAGGAACCCGCTTACAAGTAAGTACTAGTGACCCACGAGCAGTTAGGTGTTCTGCTATTAGTATGCGTGCATTGTCTTTGTGCTACTGGACAGAGACTGTCCTAGAACTAGACCTAACTTGGAGTGCGTCGCAGCATGTAAACCTTACACCCAAACTACGACGCCCTGGGCTGTGCAAGTGCAGCCCGAAAACAAAACACGAGAGCCCAACACCTTACAATCCTGAAGAGCCCCAGCCCTGATAGAACCGTTTAGGGTTTAGGGTTTTAGGGTTTAGGGTTTAGGGTGTAATTAGGGTTTTAGGGTTTAGGGTTTAGGGTGTAATTAGGGTTTCAGGGTTTAGGGTTTAGGGTGTAATTAGGGTTTTAGGGTTTAGGGTTTAGGGTGTCATTAGGGTTTAAGGTTTTAGGGTTTAGGGTGTAATTCGGGTTTAGGGTTTAGGGTGTAATTAGGGTTTAGGGTTTAATGTTTAGGATTTTCACAAAGAAAAAAGCATCGGGTTTTCAACGACAACGAAGACTTCGTTCTACAGTTACATGCAGAGTTGGCAGGACAGTACAGCTCCAGCCTTAGCAGAAGAGCATCCGGAGGAGGATCCGGGAAAAGTTTTCGGGCTTACGGAATGGGGCTTCATAGAGGCTGTATGATACATATCAAGGGCTGAGAAGGGTTTTGCAAGCAGTTTAAAGACGTTTCGTTTTTTAAAATTTGAGCATTTTGTTGGGCATGCTAGAAGTGTAGGTAGCACCAAGCCGGACTCGAAAGGCTGTGCAGTAAAGCGCAGTTTTCGTGCATTGGCTGAGCTCTTTAGCAGAAATTGCTATCGTCACATATACCCTGCTTTCTAGGTCCTGGCTGAAATTGGGTTCAGGATAGGAGGTTGCCCGAGTACCGAAAGTTTGCGGGGGCGCTCGGGGGTTGTGGCTTCTGCCATCAGCTGAAACACGACGCCCTTTAATCCCGGACATTCCCGATTGAACATCTCGTAGTTTAACCCGATCCCTAAACCCGAAAAGCTCTCCTACATTACCCAAGCCTTGGACCCAGGACCTGCCAAGGTTATTAAGGTTTTGGGACTTTAGGGCTCACAGACTTCTGGATGTGTGCTGCCAGCTCCCGTACTTCAGGGAGGCTCCTACTCATCAGCACAGTAGGGTTGAGGGTTAAGGATTTGGGTTGGGGTTGCTGAGAAGCTTTGGGGCTCAGGATTTAGATGGTTTTGGGCCGTAGTTTTGAGTTTGTTGGGCCTTTAAAATACAAACCAGATCATCATCAAGCCGACATCGCTTTGAGGTCACATCTACCAGTGCATGAAGCCGAGAAGCACCAGCCGCTGCAGCTGAAAGTCAGGTGCTATACCGAAGACTCGAAACCTCTACCCCAAGCTCTAAACTTCCTGAAAAGCCAAAGCCGTAGACGCTAAACTACCTCAAAAAAAGCCAGCCCTAAACCATGCGAAACTACGGAAGCCCGTACCTGCCTAATCATAAGAATAGTAAATAAAAATTATGAGACTAGTAAGGAAAATAGTTATCATAGTAGCAATCATAAGAGTAATAATAGCACTGGTAGTAGTACAAATAGTTACTAAGGTTACTAATAGTACATCGTACTTAGATTTCTTGCGGTTGAGCCTGTGGGGGGATTCAGGGGTGGCGGGCTTTCCTAGCCTCCCGGAAAGGATGCCTTATGGCCCCTGGTAGTGGGAATGCAGGCTGTAAGAGTACGACGCTATCCCCTGAAAGCTTAGGGCTTAATGGTCTAGGGTTTTGTGTAGGGTGTCGGATTAAGCCCCAGTCACCAGCCCGAAGTGTTTTTCTTTGTGATTTTTGCGACTTCAGAAATCCTGTTGCAAGGAGCCCTTGTCTAACAAATAAGAGCAACGCGTGCTGAAGGACTCCGTCAATATCTCGAAGCCCGAAAATTCGATTCATTGTGGGTCTTCCTGCGCAGACCCTTGGCCCGTGTACAACCCTATCATATAATGGTTGATAGTTGTATGGATCATTACAATGTTGAAGCCCTGCTTCTACCAAACCCTGAACCGTAACATGCTTAGAACCGCTTTACACGTCCGAAACCCTTACGCAACCCCTATAATGAGCAAGCCCGTTCAAGACCTATCATAGAAATAAAATAGAACCCTGATACCGTAAACCCTAAACTTCCTAAACCCTGAACCCGTAAACCCCTAAACTCTCAACCCAAACCCTAAACCCTAATCCCCTCAACCCGAATTCCCTAGACCCTATAAACCCTAAACCCCTTAAGAGCCAGAGGTCTTCCCACGCTGCCCCCGGCCGCGGCCGCACCCCCTCGGCCGGAGGCGGCGCAGTCCAGCGCGGCCTGAAGGAGCTTTTGGAAGGTGATCGGCGCTGTTACTTGGAGGATCATGGGACTTAGTAAGTACGGTTATAAGTACCCTAACTGGGGTTATAAGTAATTATAAGTATAGTTACCTTAATTATAACCCTAGTTACTAAGTCCCATGATCCTCNGGAGGATCATGGGACTTAGTAAGTACGGTTATAAGTACCCTAACTGGGGTTATAAGTAATTATAAGTATAGTTACCTTAATTATAACCCTAGTTACTAAGTCCCATGATCCTCTAAGTAGTAGCTGAGTGGATACACTTTACACTTTTTGGGATAATATTACCCACTATAAAACTAAAAGTGTACATTTTTGGGGGCTTATGAACTCAGCAACTAAGTAACATAGGGGCCTTAACAATTAGAAAAGGGCTTTGGGGCCCGTTGTACTATAATAAGGAACCCCCAAAATGGTAATTATTCCGACCACTGCATTACTGGTTTTGCTGTTTGTCCCCTCGGGGTTTTTTATGGGGTTCAATACTTAAGGTAGGAAAGATGGGAAGGGCTAACGGGTGCTTATGGTGTGCTCATAGGGTTTTTGTAGGGTTTTAGGAAGTCTGTCAGGCGTATACTGTAGAAGCCTTAATAATTCATTATCTCTTAAGGTTCCTGATTATGACGGTCTCTTTTTAGACCCCAAACCCTGATTATTAAAGTTTCTATATTGGGTTGCTTTGAAGTTTTTTTGCATGCAGGGGGTTCGGGGTCTGACCGTTGAGCGCGCCGTCGTCTTGGGATTTAAGGCCCCCAAAACCGACCGGAGTAAGGCCTGGACTACAATTTGGTATAATATGAAATACCAGAATACATATTATTAAATATGAGTTAAAGATGCAGATAAGGCATTTAGCAGCGTGCGGCGACACACCAAAACAAAGCGAACCTTTTAAGCCTATAGCCCGTGTAGAACCCTAAGGAAGTTCCAAACCCTGACGCAGGAGAGGTGGTGTCCTCCACTGTTTCCATGTTTCCAGCGGCTGACGGACTCGAAGCCGATTTTGACAGCTGTCCAAGAGGCAGTTCTCCAAGTTAGGGATCCAGAAGGGTTTCATCAAGGTTTTGCAACATAGTAGGTTCTGATCCCTGACTCCTTACAAAGAGCAGCTGGTTTTAGCCAATGGTGAACACTGGCCCTAAGGCTCACAACCGACTGCAAACTTTAAAATATTGCTTTTGGTTGGAAACCCCGACCACGAATCCTTAGCGTCTTGGCGAGAATCAAAGAGATTGCGGGGACAACAACATGTTAATTTCCGTCCCGCGGTTTCGCTGCAGAGATTTTGCTGTTGTCAAAGCCCTGCACTTCAGTGAAGGATACGGGACATGAAGTGATTTTCGTTTTTGCAAGCCGCATCCGGAGAACTGCCCGTCTTCAGGCAAAAAAGCCGTGCTGTATTCCAGCATCACCTTCACATCCTTGCGAAAGCTTATTCCATGATTTCTCATGCTGTTGGTTCAAGTTGCGCTTTTGTTAACCGGACCCTTGGAGCATAAATGATTGGATCGTGGTGAGATGCTGGTGGCCTTTTAAGATGCTGTGCTTCATGTGAAGCACTGGTGTGGCTTCCGTGGCTTGGGCGGAAGGCGCAGCCTAAGCCATGCAGCACAACTTGTTTCACTCGTTGCCCACGATCCTGCAGAAATGGGTGCAAGGCGTCCGTAATCAGACTGTCTGAGTTTGTTTGCAGCATTTTGGGGTGCCTCCTTGTTTTCGGGGAAACTCCCATATCAAGATTGTCGAGAGACTTCGCATCCTGCGGCAGAGGAGCGGCATAAAGCGGCCCCACAAACCAATCCCTGCGAACTGCCTGCGAAGTTTTGAGCAAGCCGACCGCATCATGGCACACTATCGCTTAACCATTTTCTGATATCGAAGCTTGGAATGAATCGGGCCACCACAAGTACAAAAGCAAGCGATGTGAAGCTTGCAGTCGCCATGACAGCTATGGTACGACCAGCGGGTGAGAGTGCCACAGATTTGTATTTCATCGCAAGGCGAATGCATACATGAGAGGGTCACGTCAGACGGCGGCTTGATGCAAACCGAATTGCTAAGCAACCTGCAGCAGAAACTCCGAACTGTGAGCCTGAACTATATAGCCGCATCCAACAATTCCTTCACGAGCCTTAAGCAGAAGGGGTGCTATCTATATATATATATAGATAGATAGATAGATAGATAGATATAGATAGCATCCCGGAGGGAAAATGCTGATAACACCGAGGAGCGGATGCCGGACTCCCTAAATTCGAACCCTCCGCCATGCACCCTATATAGCCCAAACCCGCCAATCCCAAATATAGCCCAAACCCGCAGCGCATCAGGGGCTACAGCAACTCCGTTCTAGACAGCAGATGCATTACTTCCATGCTGTCCGGACCCTTAAGCCCGGGTAGCAGCTTACCAGAAGCCTGAATCAATTCACCTTCAGTCGAACACTCTATGCAAATGTTGCCAGGGATAGAAGCAAAATCAGAGAATTTCTCACAAAACCTTGTTTGCCGGCTATATACATCCATGGTCGTCTAGTTCCAATTGAAGCCAAAAGCCTGAACCCTAACCGCCCTAACCCCCAAGCTTAACCCTAACCCCCAACCCCACACACCTAAAACCCCTAAACCCTAAACCACTAAACCGCAAACCCCGCTAAACCCTACACCCTAAAGGGTAGCCAAGCAGGAGGCAAAAAAGGCCAACCCTAAACCGGAAAAAACTTCAACCCATGAAAAATAGGGTTTTGGGGCCCATTATACCATAATTATAATAAGGAACCCCCAAAACAGTATAGGTAATTATAAGGGCCCCTGTATTAACCAAAACCTCAAACCCCACACCCACTGAGGGCGGTTCCCCGGCGCCCTGCGCTCGGGCGGCCTGGGCCTTCGACGAGCCCGAGCCCGAGGTGCACTTTTGCTGAGTAGGGCTCGGGGCCCCTTTTTTGGGGGCGTTGGTTTAGGGTTTAAGGTTTAGGGTTCAGGGTATAGGGTTTAGGGGTTTAGGGTTTAGGGTGGGGTTACTCTAAGGGTTCCTTGAAGGGGTTGCTATAAGGGTACCATAAGGCCTCCTTTTCAGGGCTTTATAAGGGTTTGAGGTTTCCGAAAATTAGGGGTACTGTATTTTGGTGTCCTTGAAATTAGGATCCTACTATTTAGGGTGCTATATTAACGTCCCCTATTTCCGGAAACTCCCAAAATGGGGGGGGGGCTGAGGAGCCCTCGAAGGGTTGGTATCCCTGTAGTCTACATTGAGTTCTGGCTTCTGTTATGAGCCCGAAACCCTCGTTTTGAAGCTTGAATGAATTGACAAGTTTTCGAGGGTTGGCAGAGCACTATAGGCATATTGGAGAAGCACCCCAGCACACTAAACTTTAAACCGCTGCAACATGTTAGGTTCTGACCCCGTAATTAAATATAGGGGATCAAGGGGATGCCGCTGCGAGAGAGACAGAGACAGGGACAGAGAGACCCCTGACATCCCTACATCGTGCGAAATTTACCTTTTCAGCGGGACTCCAAAGGAGCCGGGATCTGGAGAAACGGTGTTACCGTTCAAGCTCTTACTCCCAAAACTGGTTCTCAGTTGTATCCTCTAAGCACTGAAGCTGAAGTCCCTAAGCTCAAGCCCCAACCCCTGCAAAATGGTAGCTGCTAGACCCTCTCGATGCAACGGCACAGAGAGAGAGAGAGAGACGGACAGAGAACGAGAACCCCTTCATTAGTGTCGGGATGCCCTTAAACTGTTGGATCCGCAACCAAATCTTAATGCGCCCACACAAACCGTACTAAACTCTACACGTTGTCGAGGCCTTAAGCGCACCCTAAACCCTCAAGCTCCTTAACTCTACACCGCAGCCCCTACAACCCCAAGCTCCTCCTTTGTAGCAACCCTGATAGGAACTCTACGCCACTTATGAGAATTATAGTCATAGTATAATATGCCCCAAAATCCTATTCTAATTATTAAGGCCCCTATATTCCCCCCCCCCCCCCCAGTTTTGACAATCGCTTCAGCGCTTTGGGTAGGCCCCGACTTTCGGATTCGCTGAGAGCCCCTCGTCGCCGGCCATGGACAGGCGCAGCCCCCGCTAGACTGAGGGTTTAGGGGTTTAGGGTTTAGGGTTCAGTTCAGTGTTTAGGGTGTAGGGTTCGGGCTAGCGGTTTAAGGATTATAGGCTTGAGGATTGAATATAGGGTTTACAGGGTTTGCGGTTTACGATCTAGCTGGGCTAGGAAGTACTAGTTCACTAGAGCTCGTTTAGTCACAGGACAGTACCCACCCACCCACAGACAGAATCCCAAACCATCAAGAAAACACGTTTTCTTAGTAGCTGAGTAGGTAGCATTTAACCCATTGTGCTTTATATACTCCTGCCATAAATGAAAACCTCAACCTTGTCTTGGCCAGGCTATGCAAGGTAGAACCGGCCCAGTCTTGGCTCGAAGACTTGACGACCAGCTCCGACTCGGCTCTGACTGGAGACCAGCCTAAGCTCGTCCCTAAGCCCTGGGAACCATGTTTTGCCTATGCCGGCCAAGGGTTCAGGTTCAGGTTTGTCTATGCCCACGAAGGGTGCAGGTCCAGATTTGCCCATGCCGACAAAGGGGGCAAGTACAGGTCACCTGACTTGAAGCCTTCGTCGGCTTGGGCCAACGTCGGATTGCCCACAACCACCTGTACTTGCACCCTTCATCGACATAGGCAAAACGGTCACACATGTGTCAAAGACAGGTTCCGGGTTTGAGGGTTTAGGGTGTGTATTGGGGTTTAAGGCTTTCGGATGGTTGAGGCTGCGGTTCAGGGTTTCAGGTTTGGGGTTCCAATTGTGTTTCGCAGGGTTTGCCGAGGGCCATATGTCCCAGGGGGTGCAATTGCACAGGGTTGATCGCTTCTTTGTTGCACATGCGGTCTCTCGGCAAGTCTCGAGGCACCCACTTGCAGACAAGCCTACAGGCTCACTACGAATTGGCGTCAAACAGCGATTCTGTTCGTGGCATCTCTTTGACCCGGCGTTCTAAGTTTGGGGCTTTGACGTTTTTGCAAAGCGAAGTCCATGAGAAATCCCGGAAAGAATAATAAGCCCAAGACCCCTAACACGAGCCACAAGGGTTAGAAACTAGACGCAAGTACCATGCGGCCCTTAGTAGCCCAATGATGACATCATGAGTCTGCCCTCAAACCTACCGAAAACCCTTAGGGTTTAGGGTTTTTAACATAAATCCCCAAATCCGAACTCATTCGAAAGCCTCTGAATCTATTGAACCCTAAACCCGAAACTCCTAAACCATTCTAAACCCTAAACCATCCTAAACCCTAAACCCCTAAACCCTAACCAAAACAATCCTAAACCCTAAACCAAAAACCCCTAAACCCTAACCCGCCAAGATACTCCCGAACCCTGTGCCCAGGACCCGCTCCCTGGGATCTACCCAGGCCCCACCGACCATGTTTGAGCCATCGGTTTGGGAGTTTCCGAAAATAGGGGGTTCCTTAGCGTTCCTTTAACGGGCTACTATAAGGGTACTGTAAGGGTTCTTTGTATAAGGGTTTAAGGGTTTGGGGGTTTCCGATCATAAGGGGGTACCTTATTCCGGGGTCCTTATAATAAGGATCCTACTATTAGGGTACTATATTAAGGGTCGCCTATTTTCGGAAACCACCAATCTGGGCTTTAGGCAGTTGGGGGTTTTGGAGGTTCCACTTCCAAGAGGCTCCAAAGTCTAACAAGCTCGATTGAACTAGTTAGTTATGAATACTGTAATGATACTACTACGAATCACAGCTATAAATAATCTTACTACAGCAGTCAGTACTGGCCACAAATCATACATGTGCTACCATCGGAGGCTGAGGGGATGAAACATATGACCCTCTTGGCTTCGTAGCTGAGTACGTAAGCTTCGCACTTGTTTTTGAGAGTTAGGGGTGTACAATTCCCTAGGGACTTGACAAAAAGCTTCTGTTTGTTTGCTTATGAGCTGAGCAGCTGCGTCTGTCAGGATTCTAAGAGTTCCAGGTCGCTTGCTCGGCCATTCATACAGTCGATATGTAAGAAGCAATCGTTCTATAAGAGGGTGTCTAAGGGTTCTACAGGAGCTTTAGCATTGAAGGGGCTTTGGAGCTGTAGTTTGAGGTTTCGGCGTGTTTGCAGGATTTACTTTTTCGGGCCAGCAAAGATCGAAATCTCAACTTTGTGCCCCGTTGGGCTTGATGTGTCAAGCGGCTGAGCATGTAACATCTAGCTTCGGTTGCAACATAGGGCTCACAGCTATTCCCTCATGGCGCCTCTGTAAGTATACCCAGCACATCCAAAGCTCCCGTTCTGAAGAAATCAGGCCGCTACATTATATAGATTAACAACTACACGGAAGGTTCACCAAACGTGGGTGCGTACTGGTTTGAGTACCTGTAGACTCTCCACTCTAGTCACTCTAGTCAAGATTGTTTGGGGATCTAGGATTTGTAAAGCTTTCACGAAGCTCAGCACATTCCTGGAAATCCAGACAAAGCCGCATGAACCACTGAAGAAATCGGAAAACGCCGGGAGGACTTGTATACAGAGAGAAGGAAAGTAATTGCTCCGCTGCCTTTTCTTTTTGCTCCAGTGGTGTGCAGCCACCCAGTTCTTAATGCCAACCCTGCTTAGTCGCTCTTCTATGTATACTTCAAACTCCCCCTCAACCCTAAAACCGAATCCCCAAGCCCTCTCAAAATTGCCTGCCCCAGCCTAGACTGGTCAACTGGGCAGCTGTGCCTTTGAAGAGGTTACAGCCTAGCCGAAGCAGTAGAGTAAGTAAAGGCCTAATGCCCCGAGCCCGCGATCCTTGAACCACCAACCAAATACGAAGACTGCCCTCAGCCCCAAAACCTAGACACCAGAGATCCCACAAGCTTTGCGCCTTATGAGCCCCATATCGCACGTAAATCCTACAACCCCGATCCCAAAACCTTTTGAAACCCTGTAGAAGTCATACAGCGCCGTGATCCTGTATAAGCCCTGCCAACCCTTCGCAATGGCGACCCCCACTGCTTCGGTACGTCCCCAGAGTGTGGGAAACGGCCTCCATGTGCCTTGGTCGTCGAACTTGTCTTGGGGGTTTAGAAACAAATGCCTAAAGGGTCTGTGTTTGGAGTATGCTGTGGAGCCTAACACCCTCAAAGCTTTTTCAAACACCCTTAAAGGCCCTGCGGCTTCAAAGCCCTAAACCCTCTCCCCCTCCCTATCTGCCCTCCCCTCCTAGACCCCTTCCCTTCTCTTGGGGCACTCGAAAAGCTTTGGCTGAGAGGCGCAGGGTGAGACGTGGGCCGAACCCTGCGAGGAGGAAGCCTTGTTTGGTTTTGTTTTTTTACAAGGGGTTTTCGTAGAATAAAACCCCAAACCCTAATCCCTAAACCTAAACCGACTTGCAGAGTCGCCTGATCCATAAAGTATCACCCAAACCTGAAGTCTAAGGTCTATCCTAAAGCCGGATGGAGCGCTAACGGCAGCCTTCAGATATGAGGTCTTTGGACCTTACTTGGGCAGTTGTCAAAATTAAGGTCCCTTTTTGGGTACCCTAAATAATAGGTGCCGTATTATAATAGGGACCCAAAAAGGGACCATAATTTTGACAACTACCCACTTACAGGATCAAGGGGGCTTGGTTACTGCAGCTGCAGGCAGCTTACAGTAGGTTTTGTTGTAAAGATAACCGCAGTTCAGATGCCTTTCACTTTCCACCTTACTTCCAACTCCTCTGAAACCTTCTACCACTGCCTTTTCGCACGCTGTAGAAGCTGTAGCGTAACCCCATCACCTTGAAGCCTAAGCCCTGCATGGACCGCAGCCAACCTATGCATTTTACAAAATGATCCATCGAAGCAGAGGTTCAAACCCTTGCAACGTAGCATTTTTATGGTTCAGGAAGCCTCAACCGGAAACCCCAACGCCTAACCCCCAGAACCCAGATCCAGAGAACCTTCAGAACCCTACCATGTCCCTTCAAGGATCCCTTGCCCTAAACTTCGGCCCTCAAGCTCAGAAACCTTAATCGCCATATCCTAAACTTAAAGCCCCTAGGCCCAAGCCAATCAAAATCATGCATTACAATCCTATTAAAGCCCGTGTATAGAACCCTTAAAGGAACACTTGAACACCCTTTATAAGCCCCAACCAGAACCCTGAAGGAGAACCTTGAAGGGATTTCGTAACGGAGTATTATAGCCAAAAACTGACAGATCCTTGTGAGCACCCAAACTTGCCCTAGACCCTAAGCAAAAAGCCTTGAAAGGGAACTCTATTGAAAGAGCCCTAATAGATCCCTGACATGAGCCCTTAAAGACTTCTTAAATGAGCCCTTAAAGACTTCTTAAAGGAGCCCTTGAAGACTTCTTAAGGGAACCCTTAAAGTATTCTGAACCTGGCCCTTTGCAGGATCGCGGCCGCCTTATTGAAATCGAAGCCCCGGCGGAGGTGCCGAGAGCGGAGGGGNGGGGGGGGGGGGGGCACTGTCTCTTGAAAGGGTTTAGGGTTTAGAAAGGGTCTCAGAGGGTTTGTTATTAAAGGCTTGAGGGGTTTTACAGGGTGTCAAAGGGTACATATTGTGTTAAGGGTTTTCAAGGGTGTCTTGAAGGGTTTACTGAGGTTTTGTAGGGTCTGAAACTGCTTCTTTCAGGGTTCTATCGAATATGAACCGAAGCTTCCCCAAACCCTGAATCTCTCAACAGCCCCAACTACCACATCCCGGAGCACTAAGGTGCTTATAAGCCGCTCGCTCAAAGAAAGCCCTTGCCGAAGCCTTATACTTATAGCCCTTGCAACACTGAGCTGTAATCAGCTAAACCCCGGCAGGAAAAGGATGCGAGCAAGCTGCAAAGGACGCTGCCTGTAGCCAAGTGGCTCGGGATCACTGCCGCTTGGATCATTGGGGTTCTTGGGCCATAAACCCTAAACAACCTTAAGCCTTGAACCTGAACCCCGAAGCCTCAACCCTAAACCAATTCAGTGCCTATGGTTGGTAGCTGTTTGTGGTTACGTGCAACTTCGATGTGACAGTCAAGGAGTCGGTAATGTCCTTCTCCAGCACCCAGTATGGTCTACAGACCTCGCTTGGTATTGCCGAGTGTGAGCATCAAAACAACCATTCAGCCTCAAAGCCTGAACTCTAAATCCCTAAACCCTAAACCCTAAACCCCTAAATCCCAAAGCCTAACTCTAAATCAAAATCCGAGGTCCGAAAGCCTCGCTTCCCAAGCCTGTAAACCCTAAATCCAAACCCCAAACCATAATCCCCTATATAGGCTCTTAGGGTTTAGGGTTTAGGGTCCCCTATAGGCTCTTAGGATGGGGTAACGATTTAGGGTGCAGGGCTCTACAGGTCTGTGGCTTAGGGGCTCGTCTTAGGGTGTACGATTTACGGCTCTTCGGGTGCAGGCTGCTGGAAGCTTTTGGGGTTTACAGTAGAAGCCAAAAAGTTGGAAACCCAATAGCCTCAATCCTTAAAGAGTAATGTATAGGGAATCCCCGCACTATTTGGCCTTAATCCGGTTTCCAACTTTATGGGGTTTACTGTAGGCTTTGGGATTTTGCGGCTTCCCAGCTGAGCGGCAGGGAGTCTGAGTTCAAAAAAGGACTGCTGAGTTGTGCTCTAGGTTTCGAAAGGGTCAGGGGACTTCCACACTAAGAGGCTTATGGGGTCAGGGTTGTGTGTTGTTCAGACTTACCTTGTACCCTACCATAATTATCATAAGCTAGATGATTGGTGCTCCGGGTAAGTTAGGTAGGAGGTGTTTACTACTAATTACAAGGACCCTACAAGAAAGGTCCCATTTATTCAAGGTAGGGCTGAACTGTAGTCTTATTGAATCGGTGTAGGGTTTAGAGGGTAACCTATTCTAAGTTTTATGGTCAGAACCCGACGGTACGGAGGTAAGCTTGCCCAAAATTAAAAGTGTTTTGAATTGCTAGACTATAGAATGGTATACATCCTAAAGTCCTGTGCCCTGGTACACCCGCTTAGACCCTAAACCTCTAAACCCGCCTAAGCTCTGCCCTAAACCCTCAAGCTCGAAGGCCTTTCAGATGGTCTACGTGTGCGTCAGCACCGGTATGGGCGTCATCGTCTTGCCACAAGAGGCACTACGAGCCGACTGGAACAGGGTTTTGGGGTACATATAGTTATCCTATAAACTCTAAGACCCTGAACCCCGTAAGGCCCTAAGGAAGAATATTGGTCAGTATTCAGGCATCTGTTTTGGGGTTTTGGTGCTCCAGGGCTTCTATAGTAGTACCATCTAGTAGCTGAGTTGCTTAAAGAGAGGGTCGAGTGATAGTGTGCTGACGTTTTGGGGCCTGGGCTGAAGAACGGCGGAGGAGCGCTGGCAGTCATCAAGTCCGGTTTCGAAAACCCCGAACCCCTGAACCCCCAAACCTAAACCCCCAAAACCCCCTAAACCTGCTGAAAACCTGACCGCTAACGGCGCGCCTGGGCTACTAGGGTTTAGGGTTTTAGGGTTTATAGGGTTTAGGGGTTTGGGGCAGTGCTCATCCTTCTTGAAATGTGGCAACAGTTGGGTAGAAAGATCATGACACTTTCAAGAATTACGTTAGGCAAGAAGAGAAGCTTGTTTCCCTCTAATCGCACGAAAGATGAGACAGTTTTCCATCCAGGATGTGAGAGGGCTATTTGCCTGAATCCACGTGGACTCGATGTCTAAGTGTACACTTCGAAATTGTGTCTGAGCAACTTATTTAAAGGATGGGTACGCCCCTCGAACAAGATACGCGGGTCTATATTCACGGTGCCGATTTTCCTGAAGCCATCAACGGCTCGGCATTTGGTGCTTCATAGAGCGGGTCTGAACACTTTGTAAAGAGCCCTTTACGATCAATCAGTATTCCGCCCCAAGACCCTATTCCAACTATCCATGGCCTCTATTAAACCCTGTACCCTTCTAAAAGCGCTGGTCCAACTGTTAAGGCCCTTTATCAAATCTTATTCTTATTCTTCAGGACCCGTAAAGGAACCCTATGCTACGCTTTCTGGCCCTATAGGCCCAACCCTTAGCCTTTCCGCACGCACGCTGCGAGGCGGAACGCTTCCACCAGCCCAACTCGAGTATGTGGGTGGGGGCTCCTTGGCATCTCACGCAAGCCTGGCTATAGGGGTTTATACTTGGAGGATCATGGGACTTAGTAAGTACGGCTATAAGTGCCCTAAGTGGGGTTATAAGTAGTTATAAGTACAGTTACCTTAATTATAACTCTAGTTACTAAGTCCCATGATCCTCCAAGTAGGGTCAAAGGCTACCGGGGTTTAGGGCTAGGAGTTCCCATAAGGTCCAAGACTCCAAGTATACAAACGGTATCTACTTTGCCTAGGTAGGGCTTTGGGACATTTTATATTTTCCCTTATTGGGCTTAAGAGGATCTTATTTACTAATATTTTTCAAAAGCTTTAAAGGCCCCACCTAGTTGGGCTATTAAAGCCCATAACCTTTGGGCTTCACTGTGGATCTTTTGAGGCATCTATCCGGCGACTCCAAAGCTGCTTTAATGAGGACCATGCCGGTTAAACTATAGCCTAGACAGTGAACGGGGGAACTTCAAACTTTTTGGCCTTATATATTAGCTCTATCTTAGAAAGTTTGAACTTTTTGTGGCCCGGTTGTTGAAGAAGAGAGATAGAGGGATCCTGTTTCTCGGTTTACGGTATATTCCTTCCTTAATGGGTTTAAGGGATTTGTCCATTGTTCCTTTAAGGGATCCTTCGAAGTCCACTAAGTGTTATGAATTTGTAGGTCAGTCTTAGTATTGTATAATTAATGCTTGAGGCCTCATTATGGCATAGTTCCTCAACACTTCGATGGGCTTTCGGATATTCAAGGCCCCAAGCGCAACGGATGTCGGACTGTTTGGAAGTTTTTCAATCGGCCTGCCCAGTGCGGTAGCCTTTTCTCGAAATATTTGGAAGGCCTTCTTCACCCCCACTTCTAAAGCAGTATAAAGATCCCGAACTACCATTGGCACCTAGTTTTCGAGTGATCTACGGTTTAGGGTTCAGATTTTTGCCCCAAGCCCTGAACCCTGAAGCCTTCTAGGTCTATATGGGAATCAGTGGCTCCACGCAGCTGATTTGCCCAGTTGTCGGGAAGCTGTCTGACCGCAACTTGACCGCGGATGGCCGAATCGTCGGTCTTGCTCAGACTAGGCCCTTTTTCCGTGTGAGGCCCCTCGTACAACCAAATAGAAGGGAATATGGTACCCTTATTTCTCAGGGGCTACCCAGGAATCTAGCTCAGAGCCTCCCAATATCCTCCAGAAAAGAATCAAGCCCCACCCCAGTGGAGTGACTGCATAAAGGAATTTAGGTTTTGAGGTGGTTCAGCAACGTAAGAGCACAGCCGCGGCCTAGCTCAGACCCCCAATCTTTTAGGCACCGGAGTTGCAGTTTGATACGGCCCCTGGAGATTGATTGTTGAACCCTAAACTCTGTATGCGTGTCTAGACCCCTTGTCATGGGTCGGGTCTCGACTGCACAGCGATTTTTCGTTCCATCTGCATTTGGCTTTACGCTTTCCTGCTATCTTCGTGCTTTCAAGCCCTGGCTATTTGTACTAGAGTTGGTGGGAGCAGTTATAGTTTGGGTCCGAGGGCTTTTCCAATGGACATTCGACTTGGCTGGGTTGTTTGCGGGGCAAGCGTCTTACTACTGTAGGAACCTGATTAAGAAACCTTGGGCCTTTATTAGGGTTCTTTATATGAATCCTACTATTTTGGGGGTTATAGGCCCAGGGGTTTTTTAATCGGGTTCCTACATTACTCTTTCCGCCTCTCCGGATTCGGGGCTTACGTCATGCATGTTCAGCGCCTTTCTGACATGTTTCCTCAGAACTGTGGTGCAGTAGCCTGGAGGAGTTCTTCGGGGTATTGCTGTTGAATCCTGTACCCTGAAACTGAATCTTAAATTAAACCAGCTTCCGCATCCCACCAGCGGTGGGTAGCTCTATACCCTACAGCTTGCGGGCCAACTGTCCTGTTACTTAACATTGCTACTTGAGGCCGCGCCGCGATTTTCGGATTTAGTTGAGCCTTTTCGATGACTCTAAGGGCCCTTACCGCAGCCCCTGTTCAAAAAAAGTTTTTGACCTCAACTGTTATGTTATGGCTTAGCTCTAAACCTTCATGAACTTTAGGATGCGGGGCTGAGGGGCGAAGGGTATGAGGCCGTGCCCTCGGGTTAAGTTTATGGCGTCATGTCGACTGAGTAATGTAGCTCTTTTTGGAGTATAAGCTTTCGGGTTTAGGGTTAGGGTGTGTTGAAATGCCCGTCGTAAGGACTACTGGCTACTGGTACACACCAAGGATAACTCTGTTGGAGGGTACACGAACAAAGTTCCCTCGACCAGTGTCCAAACGTGCGGACGAAGTTGCCATACCTGAACATGTAACATTTTTCTTGTTACAAGTACTGCGATTCTTCTTTTCTGTTATTTTCAGTATTGACTTTCAAAAAATTGCTATCATGTTTGACATAAGTTTGAGAACTCCGGGGCCAGAGCAGGGGTAACCCCCGGTGTCAATATTGTGTTTCGTTGGGGCAAACCCGGTGTCAAGAATGTGGTTTTCGGAGCCCGGGGCTAGAACATGGCCTAAGGCCCTAAGGCTTGGTTGGGGCTTCTATAGGGAAGAAGGCTTGCAGTTTAGGGTCAAGGTTAGGTTACAGGCTCTAAACCCTAAGCCATAATTACGCCCTAAATTGTGATAGCTTCTAGATGTTCGGGGTGAGGGGGTGAGCCACAGAGGGCGCATATCATGGTATCAGTCTGCACAACCTCGTTGACCATTAGGAATCACTTCCACTTTCTATGTCAGTATAACCCCGAAAGTGCTTGCCAGCCCTATCTCCTGAACCCTAACCCCTACGTAAATGTATGGTCCAAGGGCCTTTGCAGGTCCGAGGATTTGAGGTCCTGGGACAGAACCAAGTTCTGGTCGCAGGAAGTGTTGAAGCTACCCAGTATAGGATTCCATAGCAACTACTAGCTAGTGTTGTTTCTTGTCATGATGGCGGCAGCGGCTATAAGAAGATAACGGGAACGAAAGCAACACTGAGTGAACATATTTCTAACCACAGGCACAATACCTCGCAGCAGTAGTAGTAGTAGTAGCAGCAGCAGCAGGAGTAGCACTAGTAGTACTGGTAGTAGTAGTAGTAGTAGCAGTAGTAGTAGTAGTAGTAGTAGTAGTAGTAGTAGGAGTAGTAACAGTTTTAATCATACCCATGTCTCAATATTGCAAACAATGATAGTGACATTATTAGCAGCAGAAAACACATTGCAATCGTATCAGTAATCCTCATCACAGAGAGCGAAGTAGCAATGGCAATAACAGCAATAATGGGGTGTACTTGCTATGGTAGATGTGGACTTGCGCCGGCTTGAGCAAAGAAGTGTATCCTGAGACCGCAAGTGACGTGCTGCTGTCACAGATCCAGAGTGTTGCGAACGGTGAACGGGAAATTTAGGGTTTAGTGATGTAGGGTTCAGGGTATAGGGTTCAACTCTTAGCGCTCGGGATTTAGGATTTAGGGATTCTGGGGACACAGGGGTGCAGTTGAGTTGCCCACCGTAATGTAGAGGCCTGTAGGCTGCTTTCGGGGCTGGTCCGGTTTGGGCACCCTGCAGCTCCAACCTTCTTGGGGCTATGTGGCGTGTTCGTGTTACGGTTTGGAAGCTTTCAGTCTGCGGCCTCAGATCGAGCACATTCAAACGAATCCCCTGGGCCTCCCAGGAAACAAATTTCCTTGTCGTTTAGCTAGGTCCCTGTGGGACAGGTTACGAAGGAAGCAGTCGGGCTTTTCAAGAATGTCGTAGCTTTCTAGGCCTGAATCCGGAACCTCGAGTAGAACTACATATTTATGTTGTCGCGATACCGGCATGCGGACGGAAAACAGCACTGTTCTTCGCCATCGATGTTTCAGCCATGACTGCACGTCCGTTGGTGCATCCTGCCACGAATCGTGAGAATGTGATGGTTGGTTCGGCGTGTAGGACTAGGGGGTTTTGACTTTCCTGATGTCACATATTCTTTACGTTTCTGCAATGCTTGTTTTTGAGTGGCCTGCTCTGATTAATTATAACAGAGAAAGTAACCTCCTGACAAGATCCAGCTTGAAACCCAGCACGCTGTACTTTACGGCCTCTAGCATTTCGCAGTAGTGTTCAAGTCTTATAGACAGCTTAGAATATAGTTCGTACATTAAATCTGGTTCCCGATGTCATACAGTAATTATTCACAAACTTTCTGGATTTGCTGCCATGCTCGCCATATTCAATGGGTGGTGCTTCGCTTGGGGGGTACACCGACTATGGGTCTTGTATTCATCGGGAGAGGAACAATTGTTAAGAGTCTTGCGTTGGGGCCTGAGGGTTCAGGTGTCGGCTGGATTTAACTTAGAGCTTTGAAATCCGGGTTCAAGAATCCCCGGTGTGCCGTTGCGTTCATGTTGTATGCTTACGGTCCAGCCGCTCGCAAAGTCAGACTTGGTCCGTGCATTACGGACCCCGTTATTCTGCATAGAGGTTCTTCATTTGTTGAAGAAATGCCAATTTTGGGTGGCTTCAGTCAAGGAAAAATCCATGTCGGGCATCGATTTCTTTGCTTTTGCCCTGACATCTGCACCTCACAGCTTCAATGCCAAATCCTAAGCCCCAAACCCTTAACCCGAAACCCTGTCTGCATGTGTGCTCAGGTGAACTGTCTCGTTTAGATGCATCATCATTGTGTGTAATTTCCTATACTTGCCTGAGGGCAGCCTGAGCACACCTGAACGCTTACGAAGGTGAACCGAGGGATCTCGCCAGGCTGTGTCCGAGCTGCGAGAGCGTATATAAACTCCCCAAACCCAACCAAAACTAACCCCTAAACCCTCAACACAAAAAGCTACAAGCCCCTAAGCCCTACATAAACCATCCAAACCTCTGAATCCTAAACCCCAAAACCCAGAATTAGAACGAGTTCACTCATCATGACCCAGGCCACCGGTCTTCTTGGGGACGGCGGCGGCCATTCATCGCCACAGGGAGCTTCGCAGAAACGGGTTTAGGGCGTAGAGTTTAGAGCTTAGGATCGTTTAGAGTCTTGTTTTATTTTGGATGAGATTTGGTGAGAGCACCCTGCTCGTACGTACTAGGTGCTGCAGCGCTTTGACCTAACTAAGCTTCAGAACCGTTTTTTCCGGATTCCAAACCTAGCTTCACCTCACCTTTGGAGCCCTCGGATCTAAGCTTTAGTGTGTACAGTTTGTCTTGGATGGTTTCCGAGGTTTCATGCCTAGAGGTCCAACATTCCCGGCTTCGGATTTGCCAGCTTTGTCATGTAGCCTCATGTGTTTTGGCGCTAGTGTGTGTGTGTGTGTGTGTATGTGTATATATATATATATACATATACATCTCTATATATATATATACACATATAATTACACAAATGTTTGAATTTAGGTGCCTTAAATTGTTAGTTTGGTGGTTCGTTATTATAAAAATAGGATAATGGGCACCAAAACCCTACTCTAATTACTTAGGCCCCTATGTTGAGCCCCAAATCCTGCTGTCTAAGTCCACTGTAAACCCCCTCAGCTTCAAAAGATCACGTCGCCTTGCATCCCAAGCTTTAAGGATATGTCAAGCCTGATACATCCTGAACCATACCCGAAACCCTAAACCCTACACCCTAAACCCTAAACCCAATGATCCATAGGGACTCTTAGGGTCTTTTCAGAAGTTGTGGAGTTGAGGTTCAGGGTTTCAGGTTCAAGGTTTGGGTTTAGTATTTGGGTTTAATGCATAGTGTTTAGGGTTTAGGTTTTTGGGCCATAGGTTGGACAAAAAAGCGCATCCACTTGTAGCCGCTGTAAAATCAAATACCAACATATTTCAATACCTTATTCTATAGCGACTAAGGCCCCTAACCCCCCCCCCCACAACCCTCATTGAAAAAAACACCGAGAAGTCAGAACTCGAACAGAGTACGGTTTTCAGGGTTTGGGTTTACTTTACGGTTGGGGTTTCCAGACCCAGACCCTAAACCCTCATCGTTGAGCCCTAAACGCTATAAATCCGTGACCTCCTAAACCTTAAACCCGCAACATTCAATCCTAAAGCCGAGAGCCTAAACCTTTGCATCCCCTTTTCAGCTTACCCTGTTGGTTCCAGGAGCATCCTCGCAGTTCTTGGCCTCCTTCTCATGCGCGCTGCGAGCGCGAACTTGTCACTCGCAGACTGTACGGTAGACTATTAGGGCTTAATGTTTGCTTCAAGCTATGCTCCGGAACAGTATACGCAAGAAGGGTCAAGTAACAGACATGCCTAGAGGGCCGGGAGGGTAAGGGGCGGATGGTTGTAAGTAGGGTTAGAAGTACCTCCCTTGGATTGCTGCCCTTTCACTACTTCAGCCTCAAAAGCTCATCGTGCACACTTGTATATCCTCAGTGGAAGGTTCCCTGCTTGTAGCGGAGCTTACCACGTCCCTTTATCGTTCACCACGATTACGCGATTTCACGACTCTTGCGTGATAGAACGGCTGCGGCATGAGCCCTGTAGGAGATCCGTCTGAACCGTGGGTCGTGGAGTCAAAACTCAATTCGCAACCCTGAGCGCGGAGGCCTAGAGACCCGTCATGGGGAATCCGTAGTTGTCGCATCATCTGGATTTCTGAGCCTGTTAATGTAGGGGCCTAAATAATTACCTATACTATTTGGGGGGGGGGTTCCTTTTTTGCAATTATAGTATAGTGGGCCCCAATACCCTGTTCTACTCATTAAGGTCCCTAAATTACCTCAGCCAAGGTTACCCACTCTTTTCGTCCTGGCATTGCTTGGGCTGCAGCTGGCAGTGACACTTGGCTTTAGGGTTTAGGGCTGGTTTAGCGGTCAAGGGTCTGAAGGTTGTGCTGCTCGATTGTAAGCCAGGGCCATGCCAAAAAGAAGGGTGTTGAATCCTTTCAACATCTTTCATCTCTAGCAAATGGACATCTACTATTTGGGAAGCCCATGCATGTAGTCTGAAGAAGCCACGGTATGCAGTTCACATTCTCCGTTGGTTCGGGCGGCAGTGGAGCCCCAACAATAGTATGATGCCCGTCGTCTCCACTGTAATGTAGCTAGAACTTAGGTCATCATCGCTATTTTTCTCTAGAAACCACAATAGTTGTATTCATCGTAAAAAAATGTACACCATAATAGTCGATCGCAGAAAGAAGCAATCATAGTCACACAATGACAACAGTATTGCACAACTCTTCGACGTGGGGCCGCGAACCCAAAGATCCTAGGCCCGAGACCGCCAGCGATCAACCAGACTACCGCGGTTTAGGGTTTAGGGTTCAGGGTTTAGGGTTTAGGGTTCAGGGTTTAGGGTTTAGGGTAGGCTGACGGTTTAGGGGGCTCTCAACCCTACACCCTGAAAGCCACAATTGTCTCTTAACCCCAAATCTTGAACCATTTCCAGGGCATTGACCTGAGCGAATTCTTCTTTTGGTGTAAGCTCCTCGCCTACCCTGCCATCCCCGAAATTTTTGATGCTCTTAATGAAAGCGGGTATATGTATGCAGCATGCACACGCACACGCTCACATTTGAGTTAGTGCGTGTTGAGCTGTCGGATAAAAGTTCTCAGCCCCAGAAGCAAATCAACCCCCATTCAGAGTAGCAGGCGCATGTTGGCGGATGTGTAAAGGAGGCTCCTTCTGGGTAAGTCTCGTAAATTCAGATCGCTAGTCTTCAAGCTCGAAAGCCTTGACGTTCTTATTATGCTTCAATCGTCAGGAGAGAACACCCAGCTAGGAATCTTAAGGGGAATATCGAATACCCCTAAGAAGGACTTCCGTGAGTAAGTTTTAATGTTCCTGTTCCCCAACTTCTGTGAGCAGGAATGGTGTCTATGCGGCCCAATGTGGTTTGCCTGCCGACTTCCTGGATACTGTGGAATCCTCCGGATCAGACAAGGCCAGCGAAGTCCCGGGTGTGGTTTTAGATGGCATGATGGGGTTCTACACGACGTAATAAACGTTTAAAGGGTTTGGGCAAGGAGCCCAGTTGCCTAGATAGTGGGTTACTAGGCTATGCCAGGCTCATGTGTACATAGAGCTGTAGGAACAGTAATCCACCACATAAGTAGCCACGCTTTTTGGGGACCATCTGAGTCCCGTTCTTAATGATGGTTGTGTGTCCGCACTTACTTGACATTTGGGAGTTTCCGAAAATTAGGGGTACCTTTGTTTGGGGTCCTTATAATAAGGATCCTACTATTTAGGGTACTATATTAGGGTCCCCTATTTTCGGAAACTCCCATTTCTCGGCCAGGTTTCTAAGGGTTCTATCGGTGGTTCGACTGTCGGAAGGGATTGTGCAACTTGCGAGTGCCTTGTATTGAAGGTACTTGTTTAACGGCGAGTTTACGGAAGCAAGGCCCCAAGAAAGAATTGTACTTAAATTGGCCCTCGCCGACAAAGCTCGTAGCCTTCGGTAGCATGCCCCGTCTTCATCTGGGAAGTACTAAGCCCTCAGTCGTATCCCCCCAGGCCCTTAACCCTAGGTCTACGTCGCTAAGCCTAATCGAGCAGGCTATGTATTTCAAACAGCTCCAAATCACGAGGTAGTTGAGCAAATCCTGCCCTGGAGCCTCAGACACTTTGGGGACCCCGAATGTCCTACCTGTTTAAGGACTTATATAAGGAAATCATAATAAGGAACCCTAAAAAGGTAGGTTTTTCGGGGGTTTTGCTTAAGGGTCAGCGGGTTGGGTTTTTATCTTGGGGCTTTGGGTTCCTCAACCTCGTGACCTCATGCACGATGCTGGCCTCATGACGCTGCTTCAGGGCTCAGAGGGCTAAAAGGGCCTGAATCACGGGTTAGGGGTGGGGAGTTTTGGATTCAAAGTTCCTCTAGTCTGTAAGAGTTCCAAAGGGTTTAGGGTTTAGGGTAAAGTTCCTCTAGTCTGTAGGTAGGTAAAGTGTCCTTGACAAGATTAAGGCTAAAGGGTTATCGTTCAGGGGGTCTATACGGGTTCTAGAGGCATCTGCAGGGCTTCGGGATTGCGGGTTAGGGGGTTTGAAGATTACGGGTTGAGGGTTCAGGCTTTCGGGCAGAATCTAATTTTGCAATCGTACTTCTGATGTTTTGTCGGACCGATACCACCAACTTAGACTGTATTGCACGGCATAGAGGCCCGAAGAATCAGTACTTGGCAATGTCCCTTTGCGAAAGCTGCTTCCCGGACAGGCTGTGGTTAGTGGTCTCGTTGCCATGTATACGCGCCTTGCCAGAAGACTCGCTAAGTTTTGCGCACTAGGGTGTAAAGGGGTTTATGTTTGAGGGTTTGGGGCTTCAGGGTATGCTTCAGGAAGGTGTTGGGGTTTGGGGTGTGCGGTTTTGCGATACCTAGAAAGTTGCTTCCTCCGGCCCCGAAAATACAAAGAGGCCCTTGGAGGGTCGGGTTCGAGGTCTCGGACGCAGGGGTTGGTTCAACGGGGTCTATAACCACTCATACTCATGCGGAGGTCAATGTAACGTAGGCATTTAGGAGTCGGGTATGGGATGTATGTGCGTGCGTTGGTGCCTGGGGACTTCGTATTTAGTACACTTTGGGCCAATGCGTGTTGCATTTTTGAGTACGTGGAAGTAGAGGGCAGGCTACGTAGCCTTCGATGCACCTTCGATGCAACAGCACTATCAACATTGCAATCTTCGTAGTTCAAGCAGTAGTGTCCATAGTATCCTTACACTAGTATCAGCAGCTGCCTGAGAAGAACATCACCAAGAGTAAGACTGGCTATAGTACGAACCGAAGCCATGGCCATAGCCACAAGTATTTTTCAGAATCACATAGCCAAAATTTAAAGCTTAAACACACGTTTCTAGCACGCCAGCCACTACATCCAACTGGAACCCTACACCCCTCACCCAAGCCAAAACCCTCAACCCGAAAGCCCTCAATGCAAACCCCGAACCCTCAATTCGACACACCGGACACAAACAGAGCTCGTTCTTTCGCTCTCTGAGATTTCTTGGCTCCTTGCTCTCAATGACCATTGTTATCCTCACCAGAAACATGCCGATCCAGATACACTACCTGATCTACGCGCTGTGGCAGCAGGTTTAGGGTTTCGGCGTTTTGGCTGTTTAGGGTTAAGATACACTTCTTGTTCTGGGCCGCGCGGCAGCGTCAGCGGTTTGGGGCTGTGATCAATCGCGCAGCGCTCGGTCCCCGAGCGCATGTGCATTGTGAGTTCTCGCCTTGGGCGAGTAGCCATCTAGCTATGCGTTAGCAAACGGCACGACGCCCCGTGCCGCCGACCCTGCTTCATCGGATCTTCGTTTTTCCATTGGGCCGCGCGGGACCTCGCCCGGAGGCCTCCCGGAATGTGCACGCGTTTCGCAGCCATTCCCCACGCTACGGCGGGTTTCGGGGCCGCCGTGGACGACCCCCGGACATCATGAGGACTCCCGCACTCCAGACGTGTGTGCTTATGGAACTTATGGCTTACGACGGGAGTACGGAGGCAACTAGGAATTGTATCGAACTTACAGTTGAGCTTCCAACGAGCTCGCTGCAGTGCGACCTGGTCGGCTAAGCGGGTGGTAAAGAATAAGGTCTCCAGAGCATAAACCCGCAAATTGAACCTTGCAGAAATCTACAAAGGAGCCCGCATCTAATTATTAAGGCCACTAGATTTACTAAATGCATCGGTATCCAGAAATTAAAGAAGCACAGACAGACAGAGCAGAATATGTATACTATATATATATACACATACAATCAAATACCCAAATATTAGAACTAGATGACGACAGATAGCTCGGAGAGCTTCGCAAGCTTCTGGTTTTGGTTTCAGCAGGGCGGTTGATAGAAACAGTTTTTTAATTTATTCACGGTTTAGGGTTTAGAACTTTGGATAATTGCAGTGGTCAAGTAACCCTACTGGGTGTTCAAGGATGCATCTTTCAGTGTTATGTGTGAACCTAAACACACAGGGGCTTGCAGTTGGAGATCCATCAGTTGCAGAGAAGAGGGCCCGAATATGACAGCTGGAATAATCTTTGTTTCTGTTGCTCGCAGGTAGAGATTTTGGGGTATCTGTTAAAACCCCTGAGCACAGCTATCGGAAGTACAACATGGTTGCAATGTCTTCTGCGCTTCTAAACAGTCACGTGTATCGCTGTGCGCTCTAACCTACACATTACGTTCGATTTTCGTACGTATATATGTATGTATTTATATATATATATATATATATATATGCATGACCAGCTGAAGGAGCCAAGACGTAAGCCCACACCTGAAGAAGTCACAAGACTAAAACCCCGCTACCCGGAAGCCTTCCCACGTCCTCAGTCCGCATTCCTCGCCTTTCAAGCCCTGAAGCCCCCTTTTAAACCCCCGAACCCTGAACCTAGACCCCTAAGCCCTAGACCCTAAACCCTGAACCCCGTGAGCTAAGACCTTAGACATCCCTTGATCCTGAAAGCCCAGATGTTCAAAGGTAGCCACCATTCTGGTGGTGGCGATGCTTGTGTGTTCCTTGGCGGTGTAGCACACACACAGAGATGTCCTGTAAGGTCTAGGGGTCGTGGACCCCATTAGTGTGACACATGGGTACTCAGAGAGTCAAGGGACTTAGTGAGTAGGGTTTTAAGTTTACATAGTTTACATAACGTTATGTTATGTTATGTTATGTCTACTTGTAACCCTAATTATGGTACTTATAACCTTCCTTACTAAGTAGGCAGGCTCGAGGGTTTCGGGGTTTAAGGGCGCAGGGTTTAGCATCTTACAGTCAAGCACCTGGGTGTAATGGTTATTAAGGTAGGAACCATAAGTTATTTAGTCTTTACGGACCTGCCCCTCGCGACCCCAAAGTCCGTCAGAAGAAGAGCCATATTCCTAGTAGTCCCTACATATGCATGTATACCGGACCAGAAAACCCTGTTCCACATACTAAGGCCCAGTGTTTCGTTGGTTGCTTGAGTGCCTTAACCCGCGCCGAAGATCAAGAACAGCAAAAGTAGCAGCAAGCTTGCAAGGGGTTTTAAACTGGCGCCAGGGTTTGAGGTTTAGGGTCTACCTGACCATCAAGAATCTACCTTTTTTAATGTTCCTTGTTATTATGGTTTCCTGATATAAGTCTTGAAAAAGGTAGTTTATTAAATGTCAGGGGTCCTCAGAGTAAGGATCCCTTCAATTTAGGATCTAGCTACGGGGTCCCCAAAAAGCTGAATGGGCACCAAACCCGACATAGACAGGCGACACCCTGCCTAAGTCTCGTGCAAGCCTATACACACCGAGCCCTGAGCCCAAACTCCCCAAACCCTAAACTTATAGCGAACCCCAGAAAGTTGGAACATCGATTTAGGAGGATTAGTGCTAGGATCCCTTATACTTTACATTAAGGGCATGAGGCTAATGATGTTCCAACTTTCTGGCTTCTACTGTAGTAGCTGACCAGGTAACCTTTAACCTGTTGGGCTTTATATAATCCTACAATAATTGAAAAGGTTAACCTTTCTGGGCTAGGGTTCTCAGCCTCGAAGTAAACCATGAACCCTGAGACAAGAGAAACTGAAAGCCCCAGGGCGAGCGTGGTTCTGAAAGCCCCAGGGCCCATGGATTTCTAGGGAAAGCCAAAACCCCTAAACCCTAAGCCCGTGGACCCTACCTGCAAGGCTACTGCGCGACGGAGGCCTCCTCGCTGAACAGCACTCCCGGGTCTCTGAGCCTAGCAGACATCCGAAGGACCTACCTCATAGCACCTTGGCTTCAAGGTTTGGGGTTTTGGGTTCTTGGGAGTCATTTGTTATTGCTGTTGTATGTTTTCGCCAGTATGCTTAGTGCCTACCTCATGGCACCTTGGGCCTTCGATTCTTTCGTGCTACTAGAAGGTTTCGAAGCTGTTTTGTATGAGCCTTCACTCGTTTGGGCTTCCCATGCTGTGTCACTGGTAGGTTTCGAAGCTCCTTTGTTTTGGGGACGCCTACTCCTTTGGGTTTCCTGCATTAGTATTTCTCATCGGTTCATATATAACTGATGTCGTCGTTGTTTGTTGTTTATTTTGTGTGTGTCTCCTGTTACGTGTGCCTTTGAAGCCTTATGGGGGCTTGGAGCTTTATTGCAAGTAACTACGTCTGTAGTTTTGGCAAGACTTGGAGCTCATAGTGGGGTTCCGCTTTCTAGGCATAGGGGTTTCTAGTCCCGTAGAGTCGTGTCGGTTGCGGGCCGGATGACGACTAAGAGGGGATCCCGTGATTCATCTAGGACCACGGTTATCATTGAGGCTGGAGCTTCCATGCATGTACACCCTAAGAGCATTTTCCCTAATGTCAAGAGAGGATCATCACTGAACCGGTGGCTTCGTAATTCGTACTTGGAAAACCTCTCCAAAAGCCAACACTCACAACTCTCTTCACACAGACACGCACACACACACACATACACACACACACACATTTTTTGCTCATGTTACCCTTCAGACACGTAGTAGTTGAGTAGGGTCCCTTCATCATTCCTAGGGCTATTACAAACCCTACGTAATCCTGAAGGTAAACCTCTGGTTCTCCTAGGTTACAGGACACGTAAAGACAAGCCCAGCCCAAACCAAAAACCTTGACTCCTTTCCTGTGGAGCACACCTAGACGGATATTATGCTATACTTATGACCCAGCAACTTGTCATTATTTGGCCCCTACTTAGAGGATCATGGGACTTAGTAACTAGGGTTATAATTAATGTAACTATACTTATAATTACTTATAACCCCACTTAGGGTACTTATAACCGTACTTACTAAGTCCCATGATCCTCCAAGTAGATGTACTTGTAATTATTTGGCCCCTAGATTACACAACCCTAAACCCTAAACCCAGCAACTTGTCATTATTTGGCCCCTAGATTATCTAAACCCAAAACCCAAAACCCTAAACCCTAAACCCTTACACCCTTGAGCCTGGAGTTCCTGCTTCTTTGCTCCAAGGACCCCTCAAAGGACGCCGACTTTGCCTGGGTCTGTGCCGGGCGAATGCGCCCTGTACTTGAGTTGGTAAGTTCTTCCTACATCTTTTCCTTTAGTCTACTATTTTATATACCGATACATACATACATACATACACACATACTATATATATATATATATAGTCATATAGTTATGTATATATGTGTACAAAGTGTTTGTAGCGGGTTTGGAGTTTAGGATTATTGGTTTGGTTGCACACCTAGGCCTTTAAGCAGGGATGGTTCAATGTTTCGCAACCACGATGTCGTTTGGTATGCGGGAGACNCCGGGGGGGGGGGGGGGCTTGGGTCTTGGGTGATTGGTTTGAGATTTAGTGTTTGGGGGTGTAGGGTCTCGGGGTTTTTGTGGTTTGGAGTTGATGGGTATTTGTGTTGGGTGCATGGTTTCGGGGTGATTAGCAATGGTTTGGGAGTTTGGGGTTCACTGTTAAGCTGCGACAGTTGGTTGGTGTCGCTGAGTAGGTAACATCCCACCTATTTGGGCATGTGCCGTCTTACCATCGTCAGCAATTAGTCCGTTGTGAGGGCAGGGTGCTCAGCTTTGCAACCAGGAACGCAAGCCTGAACTTATAGTAGGGCTGCGTTAGACTTTGCCGGGGTTGTTTTCCTTGCCGCCTCCCACCAGTGGAGTGGAGCGATGTTTGAGGGCATATGTGCCGCTTCCCCTCGCCTCTTAACTTGTGCTTCTCCGCCTTCTGTGCGAGAGTATGTTTAGGGTTTAGGGTTTAGCCGTTGACTAAGCAAACCGAATATGCTAGTCTCTGGGTTTGTATTGACAGGTTTAGGGCTCAGGGTTCAAGTTTGAGGTGTGACGAGGTGCTGGTCAACTAAGAACTCCTAAACCCGCATCACAACCATAGGAACCCGGTAGGCATCTCACAGAAACCATCTCAGCACCGCTCCGTCTAAACTAAAAACTTAGTAGCTGAGTGGATACACTTTACACTGTTTGGGATAATATTACCCACTATAAAACTAAAAGCGTACACTTTTGGGGGCTTATGAACTCAGCAACTAAGAAAATCCCCAACACCTTGGGCCCACCTTGAAATGATTAATCCCCACGCCATTGCCTCGGTAAGCCGTCAGCTCAGGTGCTACTATGTCTCAACATCGGTGGCCGCCTTCATGCGACTTCCCATGTGTTCGGTAGGGTTCATGTTTTGGCTTAGGCTTTAGATCCGGGCTTAAGGGCATTGTGAAGACAGGGGCTGCAGTGGAGATTCGTGCTTTCCCGAATGGTCAGCGCATTTGAAGGACAGGGTTCAGGGTTTATCTTAAACCCTAAACTGGAACCCTGACCCTCGAACCCTAAACCTCAAGCCAAGACTGCCTGGGCCCTAGTGCCAACACCACTCAATTTGCCTGGAGCTGCTAGGTACTACTACTTTCGGGACATGATGCATGTGGAGACTGAGTCCAGACGCCCCTCTCCGCATATGCAGATCCGCGTAGTGGGCGGTTCTGAGTTCGGGTCACTTTCTAGCTTCCCGTCATTCTTATGACCAAGAGCCCTAACTCAGAGAACCCCCTGACCCTAATGAAACTTTGAGCCAAAAGCTCTGAAGCTTGAACTTGGAACCCAAGCATCTGGACCAAGCCTTACCCTCGAGTTCTTCACCATAAGCCCTAATCTACACTCTACACAGCCTATAGACTTTGATAGGGGTTCAGTTGGAGTTTCGCGCCAGAACCCTACACCCTACACCTTTG
The DNA here is from genome assembly GCA_003297005.1 of Symbiodinium sp. clade A Y106. Taxonomy (NCBI): domain Eukaryota; class Dinophyceae; order Suessiales; family Symbiodiniaceae; genus Symbiodinium; species Symbiodinium sp. clade A. The sequence goes on from BGNK01002229.1 coordinate 41,645, forward strand.
GGCCAGCAACCAGTAGAAGGCGGAGGGCGGAAGTCGACTTTTGAGGGTTTGGAGGGTTTTAGGGTTATGGATTGAAGGATTCTAGGATTTATGTGGTTTATGTCTTCAGGATCGCAAAATGAGGGTTTAGAGTTCTTGTTCTTGCGTTGTTGTCTAATTTGTGGAGTATACGTGTATATAACGTCTCAATAACACTTCACGGCCCATCATCCGTACCAAAAATCGGTTTTAGACACCCCCCCTGAGCCAGAAAAAAACAGCTGTACGCTTGGAGTCTCAGAGTACTTGAAAAGTTCACGCTTTGTTTTGGGGGGAAACCTCGAAATTCAATACTTACGCCAAAGTGAAGGTTCGCTGTTTCGCTTGCGTTGTTTATCCTGGAACCCTTCATAGGCCCAGAATGCAGACATACAGAGTAGCTGTACCAGGGATACACGGTTGGCTCATATCAATACGCCGGGCTGGATGACGAATAAAGCCCTGGGCTTGCAGGGCAATATATAGGCAACAGCAGTCCCTGATATTTCCTACTCGTGTTCATATTTGATGTAGCCCTCAACTACATTTTGTCAACGCTCAGGCCCCTATTTCAACCCTAAACCCTAAATTTTAAACCGAGACTGTGTCTTGAACTATAAATCTAGCATACGGTGACCCCAAAAGCCTGTCTCCACCCATTAAGGCCCCCATACTACGGTACTGGCACCAGAAACCACGGGGATCCTTCGACGGAGACACTAAACCCTATACGCCCTATAAACGCTATAAGCCGTTTAGGGGTTTGGGGTTAGGGTTTATAGGGTTTAGGGTACAACAATGAGAGGAGCAATATTCACAGAACAATGGTGAGCAGCACTCACAATGATCATACAAACGACCAAAAGAGCAATAATCATAACGAGAGCGCGAGCGATAGCAATAGTACTGCCAACCGTGCCAGCACCAACCAAGTAACATTTTTTAGCAACATACAGACATGTTGTATAATGCAGATGTTTTGATAAAGCTATTCAGCATGATCATCTAGTGGCCATGATAGTTAGAACTGAGTTTCAAGCTAGACGAAACGAAGTGTGGTGAGGGGAAGGTAGCAATCAATAGTCATTGACACGTGTATGGTAGAGCCCAGGATGCGGTCTGCCAGTAAATGCCCTAAGCGCAAAGTCGGAAGCTAAGGACGAATGGTCATCGGCCTTCTCGCCATCGTCACTTCGTCCTTGAGTTTCTTCAGCCTCAGGTCTGCGGGTAGGTTTCAATCTCATAAGATTAGATGTATGCTTCGGGTTCAGGGTGTGGCCCCAGCTGATCAGACAGCACATGGGTTTGAGCCCAGGACTTAGGAGTTTTGCCTTCGGGTGTGGCAGGTTCAACAAAGGAAGGTCGCGATGTTGCGGAAGCCAAGCCCTCCACGGTTTAGGGTATAGGGTTTAGGGTTTAGGGTTTAGGCAAGGCTTCATGCAACCTGAACAACCCAACCTTAGACCCCAAAACAGCAGAACTAAGCCTTAAATCCCGGATCCCTAAACCCGAAACTCCCATGTAAAAGTCTGGAGCCATACCGTAGCCCTAAAGCAGCACTCAGGTCATGCAGTGCGTCGGAATGCTGGCAGCCGTTCCCTTGGGACGACTTTCCAACCGATGGGGCCGGCGATTCGGCTGTCAATGAGTTACTACGGCTGATGGACAAAATCCTGCATGACCCTAAGGACCCTAAACTATGGGAATTATGGTATATTCCTTAAAATGGGTAATGCCCTAAACTATGGGAATTAGGGTATATTCCTTATAATGGGTCATGCAGGATTTTGTCCATCAACAGTACAGGGATGGTTTCTGGATTTGTTGCTTCATGCAAACTTGAAGGGTGCCATTCAGGGTGCCCTTAAGGGTTTGCACAACGTTTTGGCAAATCAGGCAGTCAGTATGGTGGGACCAGGGTTAGTGGTGTTGGGGTGATTGGTGGTAAGGGCACTGTGAGTGACTCGAGAGTTGCACTTATGAATCTTATGCCCTAAATCCTCAACCCTCATGACTGGAGGGCCACACCATGGCCCGTTTAGGATTTGTCGGGCCTCTGCACAGTTAGGAAAGGAGAGTCAGGATGTTGTTTTACAGGGCCTCTGGGGCTTGGCGGGGCCTTGGTTCAGCCTTCTCATGGTGGGCTCATCGAGCCTGGGTGTCCGTCTCTGAACTCCCAGAGATCAGGCAGGACCGCTCATGCAAAGCACCCGAGATCCTCACTGCAAGTAGCCTGGCTTGTGTATCGCGGAAGGTCATGTGGGCTCGTTCAGGCTAGGTTGCACTATTTTTTCTTTGTGCTGGAGGGTTCAACGCAGACTACGTGTAGTGGTCTGAATAACTTGTAGCACATAGACGCTGCTAACCCCTATGTATAGCAATCCCTTTAAACTTTAATTTTGTAGTATAGCGGTACAGTATACCCTCGGCACCCTGTTCTAATTGTTCAGGTCATGCTCTGAAGGTTGCGATATGTAGAAAGTTTAGCTCGGCTCCGGCGACCTCTTGCCATATCCTTGTAACTACGAAAGAGCAAAGAGGAGATACTGTAGCGAGGTAGTTTAAGGTTAGAGTATCTACCATATACGGGTGCATGGCACATGGACCGCCAGGGTATCAACTCCGAAGCTCATGTTCCCCCGAGTTGTTATCAGTGCCTAGACAGCCCTTTTCTTACGGCGGCAATGCTATGTGCCCTGGACCCTAGATCCCAAAAGCACCAGACCGCAAAGCCCAAACTGCCGGTCCTAGCTAGCTGTGCCGAATGCAAACAAAGCTTTACGTTGCACTCAACATCAGGAAGCCTGTCATCTACATCTCCTGCATGTTCATGTCCTGCACTTTCCTGCTGTGCCTCGGACTATCTCAGACACCAAGCCTTCAGCCCTACCTCGCTTGTGGGCATAGATCCCTAGCCATGCGAGAGAGAAAATCCAGATCCTGGGTTGGTCACTTGCATTGGGGTGCTGTTAGTTTTACATGGGGAAAGCTGCAGAAACGAATGGGGCCAGTGAGAGGACAAGTTCCTTCCCCCCAGAATGAACATGACAAGTCCGCAAGAAAAAACCTTCCCATGCAACAGCTAACGATTATTCAGTGGAGACAATTTCTGCAAGAAACATTCAGTGTGTGCATGAGCAAAGAGAGCATGATATTGAACCAGAGTAATTAATAGCAAACACAGGGCAAGCTCGAATTCGAGCAGCATGAACGGCGCTGAGAGCGTTTAAGTTGAGGGCGATGTTGGTTTGGAGTGCCCAGCACCAGCAGCAAGCAGTTGCCGCAGCCCTTTACACATTCGTGAGAAATCCTTCGATTGTGCCACAGTTGGATATCAATTCTATAGAGATTGCAAGGTCCTCAGAACATTTCACGGGACGAGTGTTGTGTTTGCGTTCGCTGAGGGTTTCGCAACATGGGAGTTTCCGAAAATTAGGGGTACCTTATTTTGGGGTCCCTATATAATCAGGATCCTACGATTAAGGGTGCTATATTAGGTCGGAAACCCCCCATTTGACATAGGATCGACCGTATAGATGTTTATGGGATGCTCTCAGCCGCAGACACGAAACTCGCTGGAAGCTGTGCAAGCAAGCATCTTAGTCGACCGGGACCGGGAACCAAATCTCTATCGCATCCAACAACTCTGACACAAAGATTCTACGTCTCTTTGTCTGTTTGGGCCTCTGATTGAACAGAAAGGATGTAAATACATATATATATATATACATAGATTATCGGGGTATGGGGTTTTAGGCTTAGGGTTGAGTTTCGATTATGATGTGATGTGTCCTGTCGAGATGACAAGTACGAAGTCCGTCTCCTAAATCGGACACCCTGAACGCCAGAAGACACAGTCCTAGATCGCATTGGCTGCTTCACAACTTCATTTTGGCGGCCTGTGCCGCTCTCCAGGACTCGTCAATCAAGACACATATTTTGCAAGTTGCCTCCACAGATCACGATCACAATTTGTGTTTGCTCATGCAAATAAGAGCACACGTTTGCCCCCGTATATGTGCGTCAGGATACATGCGTCCATGCGTATACAGTTAAGTATGGATGTGTCTTTTTTGGTTTATTTAGTATACACGCACATATAAATCTATACTTCTTTGTGTATTTAATTTTGTATTTGTATGTATATTTGTAGTTACACCTTTCATGTATGCATATATATATATATAAATAGAGGAGAGACAGAGGGAGAGAGAGAGAGAGAGACAGAGAGACAGAGAGACAGAGAGAGAGAGAGAGAAAGTTGTGCATCCGTAAATGTGTATCCGTAAACTCCGGTTGGTATCTATACATAAACATGCATCTGTGTATGTAACAATATGTATGAGATTACAGGCAACTGCACCCATATACACACATAAATGGAGATAGTCAGACAGGTAACTAGATGGTTACGTGACATTATGCTTTTGAATGCAGATGGCCCGGGCAAGGTACGTACTGGCGCCTCTGAATGCGAAGGTCTGATGGCTGCAAGCTTGCCTTACATCTGGACGTAGTATGTATAGTGCTCTAAGCATCCCAAAGCCCTGACCCGGTATTGCACAGAGAGCAGAGACGATGGCTTTGGGAATCTGACTGGCATGCAGCTGTCGGCCGTTGAACCCCTTTGGACCTCAAACCCTGAAGGTTTCGATCGGTGTATGATATAAAAGGCCTTCTGCTTTCCGTTCATGGCGGCTCGCGATTGTTTCAAATCCGTGAGAACACAGAGCCTTACTGTAGCAGTAGGGGCTATGCGTGGTGGCTCTTTAGGGTGACCACACGCAAAACCAAAGCCCCATGCACGACAAGTCCTGAAAGCTGAAGTGCAGCCCGAACCGTATCAGCCGTACGCGGAGCACCGAACCCACCTAGCCTAGCTTGGCACAAACCGTAAACTTCTTCAGACCTCAACCTCAACCCCGGACTTTTCATGCAGACGCGACAATGATTTTTTCTGCGGGCATTATCTGTGGACATCAGGGTTGTGTTGTCCCTGGCAGCCCCGCAGCTGTTTCATACACATTCAGGCCTAGCGTCATCCGGGGAATGGGTTTTCGGTTCGTTGGCGGTTGCATTGGCTCTTGAATGGCTTCACAGCAGGGCCTGCTATGCAGGTTGTTACGATTAGCGACGCCCTCTGAGTTCGTACACTATTTGTGGTATGTTTGCACCTGTCTGCACGTACCCACACATATGCCTGTATGTTTAGGATGCACGCGCAAGTGCATGAGCAAGCGAACCCTTAACTTACCTTTGGTCAGTAGGGAACGGAGGAATGGGGTACAATCATAACTACTATTACTACCATTCTTCCATTCCCTACTAACCAAAGGTAGGTTAAGCTCTCAACCATTAGGCTTACCACCGGGATCGTTTCAAGCAATCGAGTCTTACGCGGGGGGGGTGAGTCGAAATTTGGGATCTGATCCCCACCCACCCAATTTTTAAGGAGGTTGCTACGTAAGACAAAAAACCCAGATGCGGCACCGTTTGTCCACTAAAACACTGATAGACTGACGTTTCTTTAATTAATTTTGCCTACAAAAGCAAGTACCGCTGAACCCTGACACTCGGCACGTCTAAACCGTAGAATGCCGCTGCTAAGACGTCCTGGCCGGCGGTGGTGGCAGCTGCCGTGTTCTATGGGATTGGCTCAGGCGCACATCCCAAGTCTTGGTACGTACTGTTGATGGACAAAATCCTGCATTACCCATTATAAGGAATATACCATAATTCCCATAGTTTAGGGTCCTTAGGCTCATGCAGGATTTTGTCCATCAACCGTAGTACCTCGATTCGCAGTACGAGTCTGCGACTCGAAAGCTCATGAGGCCTAGTCCATAAATCCTGAGTCCTGGTCCTGAGCCCTCAAAGACACTAGTGCCCAACCTGAGACTCCAAACCCTTACAAAGCCCAGTCCAGAAACCTGAAATCTCCAAAAGATCGGCCAGTCAGAGTCAGTGTTTAGCATTCACACATCTGCCTGACTATGGAATCCGAGCCATGGGGCCCTGCTTGAAGGAACAAAACCGGCCAACATCAGCTGTGCCTTATGCTATGGGTCCTTGTAGTGAGGATCCCACCATCGTGGTCTATAGTTGGACGCCTGAGTCTCTTGCGTTTCTTAACTTCGATACGAAATCCGAGAAGCGCCGTGCAAGAAGGCCGGTTCTCGTGGATCACGCGTGGCCAGCACTCCCTGAACTAGCCCGCCAGAGTGGTTACTGTACCAAGTAGTGGAAAAGGCCCCCTCATCCAAAAGCTATCCCCAAACCGTAGACTCGAAAACCCAGACTCCCTATCTGTTCTTCAATGAGTGTGGATCCGTAAGGATCTGGAGTGGCTGCAGTGCACTTGAAACAAAAAGCGTGAATCCTTTAGCCACCGTTCCTCACTGTTTTCAATCCCTAAACCCTATACGAGTGGTTGTCAAAATTAGGGTCCCTTTTTGGGTACCCTTAAATATTAGGTGCCGTACTATATTAGGGACCCAAAAAGGGACCATAATCTTGACAACCACCCATACCCTAAACCATGAAGCCAGAACGCTTCTCGTCCGTGTAAGGCGCTTACCTGAGTGTAGACTACGCCCTCGCCCTGGACAGCTGCCAACTTGGGTTTTTATAGTTCAGGGTTCGGGGTTTAGGGTCACCAGAGTCCTTCTGTATCATACAAAAGTTAAGGTGGGTTGTAGTAAGGGTTTTTGCATTTAAGGCATTCAGGTTCCTTAGTTTGGCGTCGAAGAATGTATTGCTTCGACCTTCTTGTTTACAGAACATATGCTGTAGTTGCGGGAGTTGGGGGTCACAAGGTTCCAGCTTTATTGCTTGATGGTATCAAAGTTTTGGAGCTGAACAATGGCTTTTGGCTTGGGTTTGTTTAGGACTAGGGGTTAAGGTTTCAGGGTTTTGTAGCTGTAACAGGATTGATGGTTTACAGTTCGGAGTTTTGCGATTTGAAAAATGGGAGTTTTGCGGCTAGGACAATACAGTCTTTAATTACGTTCCAGTGTCTGCGTAACTAGTAGGGCGATAAGTACCCAAGGGTCAAGAGATGATTCGACAGTCGTGTTTGCAATTGGGTGATAAGACCGTACTGCAGGGAAGTAGGTTTGGGAAGCTGCTGAAGTCCGAAACCGCTAAGCCCCCCCGAAATCCGCAAGAGCGAAAGGATACGCCTAAACTCCCTGTGTTCCCTGTACATGCCTGCTTTGTTTCCACAATCCGCCCTACACATACACACACACACACCCATACGGTTTATTTCTCGCGAAAAGAAACCCACACAACACCCTGTTCATTACAGGAAAACCATGCAAAGAAACCCTAGCGCCTGAACCCCGAACCAGTTTATTCCGGGGTGAAACCATGCAACTAAGCCCGTCCCCAAGGGAACCCTTAAAGGAGCTCTTAGAGGATCAGATCCCTTAAGGGATCTCGTTTTCCAGGATTGCCTGCCGAAGGGCAAGACCGCCGCCGAGGCACTTGGGCTTTGGGGCGTGCCCCTCGACGACAAGAAGTTTTTGGGTAATGAACGTGTATGTAGATGTACATACATATATATATACATGTATATAATTCCATATACATATGTATATGTATATATATATATACATATACATACATGTATAAATATTTCTAGCGTTACATGCATACACACCTATACGTTCGTGTATATGCACGTACGTGTGTATGTGTATGTGTATACACTCACGTATATGTACGAGTGTGTGTGTGTGTGTGTCTCTGTGTTTGTTTGCGTGTTTGCACGCCTTTATGCACTTAAACAGCTAGGTTTCTTGAATGATATGGGCTGTTCTGGCTTTCAATACCAGGGTCGCACAAGGGACTTTGCGGCTTTAAGGTGTCAGTTTGCAGGGCCATTTAGGGTTAGGCCTAATGAAAGAGCTTGTTCCTTGAGCTTTGGGGTTTACAAGCGAGTGTTTGGCCGATGTCCGTTTGGTGCTTAGCCGGTCTTTACACAGCCTATACAGGGTTTGCGTGTTTAGGAGTCCAGGGCGAGGGTTGCAGGGTTCCGGGTATGCATAGAAGCGTGTATACATTCCAATGTAGCTCCGTAGGGTTCCCGATCATACCTTAACCTACCAAAACCTACAAAAAAGTAGGGTCCCTATAAATTCCATATTGGGGTTTATACTAATAACCTACAAAAAAGTAGGGTTTGGTAGGTTAAGGTAGTCATATGATACAAGAATTCCTCCCAAAACCCTAGTCTAATAGAAAAGGCGTGTGTATTATGTATAGGGCTTCAGACCGACTGCTGCTGCGTTTGGTTTGATCTGGTTTGGCAGGGTCGTTGTCGCGCTCAGCACAGAGCCCCGAAAAACTCATTTTCGTTGTGTAAAGACAAGAACTGGAGACTATTCTCAACCCCAGGTCAAACAAAACCGAAGCGCTAAACCCTAAACCTAGCAGCACGACCCCTTTAGAATTTAGTCTGAAAGTTTATGGGGTTTAGAGCTTAGGCCTTGACCATGTTGATCATGATTGCAGCAGCAGTCCTTCGCTAAAGGGTATTGCACTCGTCGAGGAAGAGTGCTGCACCGACAAAAGGTCCATGTTATGAGGGCTTAGCTTAGCTACTGTAGGCCCCTCTTGAGCATTTCAGGCCCTAAGATAGGACGTTAAAGTTATTTGCTCATGAAGGGACCAACAGGCTTACACTGTACTCTCACATAAAGACCTCGAATCCTAAGCCGCAAGGCCTATGCCTGAAATACCAAGTCTGGAAGCCTGAACCGACCCATCTGGCGTATAGATCTTGAATCTCAATGACACTTCCTTAAGGGCTTGACTTGCCTCTGCTAGATATCGTGCCACATACGCCCGTGCTCCCGAAGGACCCTACGCCCAAAAACCGACACCCTAAACTGAATTAGGTTTAGCAAAAACCAGCCCCATGTCATCGCAAAGCTCGCATCTACCAGAACCGCTGCGACACTAAATTCAGGGTCGCAAACTGTCAAGCTTCAAAAGTCAGGAGACTTCGTGAGTAGATTGTTAATTGCTCAACCCTAAACCCTCACATAGTAGATCCCTATATCCCTTTAGAGCTTACCCAGTATGGGGTCACACCCTGCCCCTTCTTTAGGGTACTTGTTTTCTATATAGCAATTCCTAACCATAAAACTAGGTACATTTGTAAAGAGGTAGGGTATGACCCTCTGGGTACAGTTTAGCGATATTCACCTGATTCTCCTGAGCAGTTAAGGATCGGGTTTTTGGGCTCTACAATGGGGCCGGTCATCGGCGGTGTGCTGCTATCCTTTTCGCAGCCAGCAGGTAGGCTGTTCTAGGTCTTTGGTTTGGGGTTTAGGGTTTAGGGGTTAAGTTCAAATTCATGGGAGTTCTCTGAACCATGGATCTACAATGATCTACAGCTGTTTCTACAGGGTCCGATATGTATTTTACGGTCATTGCTTGGTGTTTCGGGCGTGTCCGAAACTCCAGGGCATCCATCTCAACAGTTCCATGTAGAATCAATCTACAATCGACAACTGTAAGCCTGAATTTACAGAGGCGTATTTCGGTCGCCTACATCCGAAACCTTGAACTGAACCCTGAATCCCGAACTCTACGTTGGGTTCACGGTTGTAGATGGCTCTGGACGTTGCTTGGAGGATCATGGGACTTAGTAAGTACGGTTATAAGTACCCCAAGTGGGGTTATAAGTAGTTATAAGTACAGTTACCTATTAATTAACTCTAGTTACTAAGTCCCATGATCCTCCAAGTGTTGCAGCGTAGCCTGGAATGCAGGACATTTGTGGAAAGCGTGCCCGCCCCGTGCAAGTGTGAGCGCCCATACTTAAACCTTGAACCAGCCTTTCACCCGAAGCCCTGAACCCCCAAGGCTAAATCCCACAAACTCTCTATAAATCTGCAAAAAATGAAACTGAAACTCCGAACCCTAAGACCAAACCCTCAGACGCCTTCTGGCATCGTGCACAGGGTCGCAATAGAAAAGTTTAGGGTATTAGGGGCTCTGAAACAGAGTTGAAACCTCTAATTTTGGGGCTGCGGGTTTAAGGACCTTAAACACTAGTTAGTACCAATTCCTTTGGGTTTTCTTTATTATATGTATTCTGTAATGTAGCCCAGAGCGGGGATGTTCTCAGTGTAGCACCGATGTCGGTGCAAATGCAAAAGCTCCTCCCTGGGTCCGATGTATGTGTACTCCAATATACACCACAAAGCTTTGTGAGAATTATGAAGGTGTGTTTCTATGTTTGCAACAACCCTTGCACTGTGTGAGTGCAAATCTGCACGGATGCCTTTGGCAGACATGTATGGACACACATGTGAGGTGCATGCAGACATGGCACTCCATCCATCCATCCATCCATCCATCCATGCATGCATGCATGCATGCATGCATGCATAGACACGTAGATACATGTATGTATATGTACGTGTATATGTGTATGTATATGTCTATGAATGCATATAGTAGAAGCCAGAAAGTTGGAACATCAGTATCCTCATGCCCTTAAGGTAAAGTATAAGGGATCCTAGCACCAATCCTCCTAAAGCCATGTTCCAACTTTCTGGGGGTCACTCTATATATATATATATGTACATGATATACATATATATATATATATATATATTAATATACATATATATAGATAGATAGGCATACATGTACAGAGTACCAGTTTGCACATACATTCACACATACACGACTATCTCTCTCTCTCTCCCTCTCCCTCTCCCTCTCTCTCTCCCTCTCTCTCTCTCTCTCTCTCTCTCTCTCTCGCTCTCTCTATACATATGTAGATATACATATGTAGAACGTAAGTATGCGTGCCTATGTGGTCTAGTCGCATGTGTGTGTGTGTGCTTGTACATGCCTGCACGTGTGGAAGTGAAGCTTTTCTCGAACGATCTCTGCAGGCAGATTGTCGATGTGTGTGTGGCTGCACCATGTGCCTTTCTCTGTGTTTGCAGTGGAGCTGAGGGTTGGAATTCAGGTACCCGCAATACCCTAGTCGAAAGTTCAGGTCTGGTGCTATACATGTGAGTCACCTCAAACGGACCCTCTTGAACCCGAAACTGCTCGAAGCTGACCGAAAAGGTGCGGATGCCTCGCAGTATCCATTTAGCGGCTACGCCTTGCTGATGCTCTTGCTGCCTGGCGTTGTGTTCGGCTTGGGGTTCGGGTTAAGTCGGGTCTTCGAGGTGTGACATCGAATCAGGGCTTTGGGATTCGGTTCCAGGGAAACTCATTCAAAGCAAAATTGTATCATTCCTGGGCCCTGCCGCAGAAAACTTGCGCATTTTACTCTGAAGGCTCAGTCGTAGGTGTTCTACGATGCTCCTCTTCGATGCTCAAGGCATGTAGGATTCGTCCACATACCTACCTTCGCTATCAACATCCATATTGACATGTGCATGCAATGCATGTGCGTGTGTCTGTGCAGACATACATACGTAAATACATACGGATATGTATGTGTTCCTACATGCATGTATGTATGTTTACATGCATATAAATATATACACCTCTCTCTCTATATCTATATATACAGATATACCTTTTGTGTGTGTGAGAGCACGCATATGCACACATATGTACGCATGTATTTGTTGTTCGTGTATGTGTTTCGCACATGTTTTTTAGCGAGAGAGAGAGATATACAGACTGGCAATCAGACAGAACAAAGCAATCCTACAGACCCGATCCATTTAACCCGAAGCCCATGGGGCTTCGGGTCTAGAGTGGCTCACTCCCATCGATCACTTGTTTGCTTGACCTTACATCATGATGAGAAGCCCTGTATGCTACAAGGTGTGTTCCTGGAATAGCTGGTGCTGGTCGCTGGCGCACCAAAACCACAAACATCTTACAGAACCGGATAAAAAACCTTCCCTAAGCCCTACAAAAGATCCTCGGAACCTCAGCAGGCAGCCTTACAAGACCTTTATATACGCTGTAGTCAGAATCCTAAACCTGCAGTCCTACATCCTATATTCTAAACTTAATTAATCCCGAAGCCCTTTTCGTATACCCTCAACTACGAAGGCTGGGTTGTGGCATGAACCTGCTTCTCGTCGTCTTGACGCAGCAGATTACGGGCGTGCGGTGAAAATCCCAAAGACGTGGCAATTTTCGGTTGTTGGGGTTGATACGAAGCCACTAGACTAGGTACAGTAGCTAATCTGCTTTGTTCGTAAGTCAGTTAAGACACAGACAGAGTACTTTGTCTGCATTAGCTAGTCAGTCAGTCGCCAACCGGCAAGCCATCTGATGTTGGCGCCACCCCTAGAACTAGCAGACGCAGCCAACGTAATGGCAGTGAAAACAACCCTTACAGTTATGGTAAGATGCAGAGGGTAGTACAGTAGAAGCCAGAAAGTTGGAACATTGTTATCCTCATGCCCTTAAGGTAAAGTATAGTATAAGGGATCCTAGCACTAATCCGCCTAAAGCCATGTTCCAACTTTCTGGAGTTCACTATACTATAGTCGTCCAGAATTGCAGCCTGAACCCGAAACCTGAAACATTGACTCAGCAAGCTTGTCTCCGAAGCGATTGCCAGGAAGGATTTTCTTCCTTAGACGCCTTGTCCTCGCAGTCAGTACCCCTCCAAAGGGGATTGCTTGGCGTTTTTCGAAGCCCGCGGTGCGATGAACGTCCCGGGGCCAGAGCATCAGGGTTCCTTGCATGAGGGTCCCGATATGAATTCTATCGGCTTCAGGATTTAGGGTGCTGGTAGGCTCGAGGGATCACGTTTTCTCGGTTGAGGTTGAAGGTTCCTGTTTCAGGATCCTTGTTTTCTTTGGAAGCATTTTGTAAGGGAAGAGCCGCTTAGGTGATCCACAGTTATCCTTCCAAAGGAAAGCGCCATTTTTCGGTGATTGAGTGACACAACTCCTGCCGCGAGATGCATGGCGAAAACAGTCCGTGCCTTTCAGACTCTTGTTTTGAAGACAAAAGCTTAAGATTCTTTGTGTCGGGTGCATGGATTCAGTGATTTCGGGTCTAGGGAAAGTAGAAGGACCACTAAATGATGCTGAAACTTAAACCTCAAACCCCAGGGTGGGTTTGAGATTCAGCCTTCATCCAGGATGTGACGTCCTGATCCCGCAGAGCCGAAAACCCTTCAATTCCTGAAGTTGTTAATCGGATGTTCAGTGCTGTTTAAAGGGTGTGAGAAAGTCTAATGAGGCGGCACATATAATCCCGGAAAGCCTAGAAGATTAGAGTCGTAAGGACCTGATCCCCGCGGCCCATACGGTTGATGACATAAATCCTGCATTACCTTACCTTAAGGACCCTAACTATGGGAATTATGGCACATGCCTTATCATGGGTAATGCAAGATTGATATCATCAACCATACTTGGAGGTTCATGGGACTTAGTAAGTACGGTTATAAGTACCCTAAGTGGGGTTATAAGTAATTATAAGTATAGTTACCTTAATTATAACCCTAGTTACTAAGTCCCATGATCCTCCNGAGGTTCATGGGACTTAGTAAGTACGGTTATAAGTACCCTAAGTGGGGTTATAAGTAATTATAAGTATAGTTACCTTAATTATAACCCTAGTTACTAAGTCCCATGATCCTCCAAGTAGCATTAATTCGGCGCGCCAGGTTTTTCTCCGCCCCGTTCGGCAGGGGTCCCATATGCCGGAGCGACTTGGCTGGATTAGGGTTTAGGGTTTAGGGTTTGGTTTCAAAGTTCAAGTGGACTAAGACGCCTCGTAAGGCATAAGTGCCTCATGAGGGCTTCTTCAAGGATTTTTTGTAGGGCTTGATAGGCTTTGGTGTAGGCTCTTCGGAATCAGACTAGAGTTATGTGATCCATTACGGCTTATTGTCGTCTAGCCCTGTGGGGAAAACAAGCGGATAGTAGTAGCATACTTAGTATGCAGACATCTTTTTATTAGGGACCCAAGAAGCACAAAAGCATAAGCATTTTGCAGGGATATCCCTACCTTGTTGGGCTTCATTATAAGGGGGTTTATATGGGATATCCCAGTCCTTATTTTTGCTTGTGTGCTTTTTTGGGGCCCTATTTTAGGTTCGGCAATCAAAGGTTAGGGTGGTTCCGAATTTTCTTGAGTGGGGCATGGAAGTGCATTCATGAGAGCTGAACCTCCGTATGCTCAGACATTCAGGCGATTGCACAAGCCCTGATGCAAAAAAAGGTTAGGGTGTAGGGTTTACGGGGAAGGCTCTGCAGGTTGAGCTGGAGGTTGAGTCGGAACGGTCAGTAATGGTAGGGNGACCCTAAACTATGGGAATTATGGTATATTCCTTTTAATGGGTAATGCAGGATTTTGTCCATCAACAGTATCACCGTATAGCCGCTGTATGATCATAGTACAGTATACACCAGAACTCTTTTCTAATTTTGCAGGACCCGGTAGGGTTGTAGTATTTAGTGTATGGGGTCTGCGGGCTAAGGGATTAACTGTTCGAGGCTTGCAAAAAAGCGTTGATCGGGTTTTGGGCAAGGACCCTAAACCTTGAATCCTTTTTGTGTTTAGGGTTTAGGGGGCCGGCACTGACTGGAGCTGCGACAGTTTTGCATTAACATTACCCAAGGCCACAATATTTCTCAACTGACCTTCCCAGATTGACGACTTGAATATCATTCGCTCAAGTCGTTCAAAGTATTGCTAATCAACAAGAACGGCTTTCGGAGTGTAAGTGGTATGTTCTTTGGGCTTATCCTATGCTTTATACCCAACTCCTAATTTCAACAACACAGCAAGCCCTTTCGGAAGTCGCACTCCTCCGCGCAGGGCCTCGCAGCAGCACACCGAAGTGCGGGGGTACCTTGGTTCGTGGTTGGGAAACTTTTTCAGCTATGGTGTCATAGGGGGTACGGGGGTTCTGTCGGGGTTCTTAGGGTTGGGGCTGTAGATCCGGGTTTCGGGCTTTTCTGTTCAAGAGTTGTTCAAACGTTGTACTGTGAACGAGCAGCTAAACCCTAAAACTCTTGCAAAGGTCTTGTTTATGTTGTACTGGGTTACTGGATTAGGGCATAGGATCTTTGGGCTTCGCGCCCTATCGGTATATTTAAGTCAGATATAAGAAGTTATTGCTTGTTCATTACATTAGGGTATGCAGGTCAGGGTGTCAGACTCTAGCGGCTCTAACTTATTCTGGTTTAGGGCCGAGGATTTAGGGTTTAATTCTGGTAGCTTTGATGAAGTACCTTTATTCTGGTGGTTTACCCTCGTGGTGGCGCCTTGAATCTTACGTACCACAAGAAGAACCCTAAACCTTAACCCCTAAACCCTAATCAAAGGAACTGGCTCTATTCGGAGATCTCTGAGGACGAGGTCGGGTGCTTTAGACGGTCTGGGGTTCACGCATTAGGGCCTGTAATTTAGGAGTTCATGAAGAGCTGGGCATTTTGGGATCTGAATCTTTCGCATGTTGTGGAGTCTCGTTCTTCTGTTTTTTGATTGTAAGGGGTTGAGGTTTGATGAGCTTGGTTTTGGCGGGACACCCATCCCCTAAACCACCCAATAAGCCCGAATAAACGCAAAGCCCTGCCAGTCGAAAGCTTTAGTCTTGGAGCTTGAAAGAAATGTTTGTAGAGCCCCTGAGCCCCTTGCACAATTCTTTTTTTGAAGTTAGGCTTCAAGCAGTCCCCGGCGGGCAGCAGGGGTTAGGGTATTTTGTAGGTTTCTTGATGTCTTTGGTTTCAAACATGGCTTGTCGGGCGTTTATGTGGGCCATGAAGAAGCAACCCTTTTTCCGACAATTGCTTTAAGTATGGATGACATTATTCTGGGGTCCTGCATGTTACTATGTTTCAGGATGTAGGGTTGAGTCTTATACTGGTGCCGGTCATTATTGCTTCGTTACGCTTGCTTACCCTCCTTTGAAACATATCCCTCAAGAGATTATCGGTCGATTCCATCCAGATCCGCCGAAGCTTTTGAGACGTGTTAACGCTGAGGGCTTCAGGGCTGTAGGGTGTTTAATGTGTGTTTGTGCTTGCATTCAATTTCAAAGTCTGGTTCGCTACAACTTCGGACACTCAACTCTATCGCTTATACGAGGCGTGCACGTGTATTTACAACAAATATGCGCATACGCACACACACACACCTACAGAAAACAAAACACATACATGCGCTTTTATATATATATATAGAGAGAGAGAGAAGAAAGATAGATATGCGGTGCATGTATGTATACATGTTCACACTTGTATATATGTGCACTTTCTTATGTGTGTATAGCTACATGTTTGTACATACACACATACACTCGGTATGCCTTGGCTTTCAAGGTGTTCCTACATATTTAAATTCTTCAGGCGTAGCCTATACTATGTAAACACATGGGCCCTCGTGGCCAACCTTCGTCCAACTAAATGTCTCTAAACCCGGATCCCTAAACCGAGAGACCTCGTTTGGCGAGTCCGAATTGCGAGAGCCTGAAACCCTACACCCTACAACCCTAAATATCTGGATTTGCAGGTGATTTTCTGCTTCGCGCCTTCGTGGATGCTCGGGGCTCAGCCGCAGGGCCTGGGCTGGCTGCGGTTCAGGGTCTAGGGCTTACAGGGTTTAGGGGTCTAGGGCTTTAGGGTTGAGGCTTAGGGCTTAAACGGCTTAGGGTTTAGGGCTTGCAGGGCTTAGGGTTCAGGGCTTACAGGGTTTAGTGGTTTAGGGCTTGTAGGGTTTAGCGCTTGCAGGGTTCAGGGGTCAAGGGGGGGTCTCAGTCATGGGTCTTGCCAGAGAGGAACAACAACCTGAAGTAGTATGATATCCAGGCCCAAAGCCCGGATAGTTGCGAATCTTTGCGCTCTTAAGAGGATTGGAGCGATGTGCAACGGTCACTGCGATTGTTACTTTTTCGGGGTTACAAGAAGTCGGGACAAGGAAAGCAGACCATTCCATTGCACTTCAATGCTTCTTGAACTGCAAGGCTCCGCGGCAAGTGAGGTGAGATGTTAAGGGCAAACGAAGGCCCCATGCATTGCTCGTGAATGCTTCTTTCAAGAAGGGCCCTTCCACGTCCTTTTGTCTGAAGAATGTTGAAAGGGCGGCACCTCCCCGCGTGCACAAGACAAACCAGGTGTGAGGCTTACAAAGTTGAGGAACCCTTAAGCCAAAACCCTAAACCCTATAAACCCATGTGGAACTGGGTGGAGGTGGAGACATGGTCCTGCAAAGCAGATCAGCAGTTGCTGGACAAGGTGAAACGTACGTCCCTATCGGGATGCAACCCATTGCTCCGGCCGTGTTCACTGCTTACAGACGATCCTGGTTCAAGACCAATCTACCCGATGCGGGAATCGCGGACACAGCGACTCCAGACGGAGCTTTGACTCCCGAAATGGTACAAGCCTGGATTGCTGTGGCATGCAAGGTGGACCAGATGTTGTCGCGGCCTGTCCTGCGCGCGGCCGCCAACTTCACATGGATCGGGGAGCCGGCTCCCGATGCCTGGGCCACCGAGTCGAAAACGAAGCAGAAAAACATGTTTCTGGCGGCACCGAGCCAGCACAAAGAAGTCCTCGATGCAATGCAGCTGCGGTTTTCAAGTGAAGGGCTTGCCCTGTCAGCAGCGCGCGAGCGGCACGTGGGCGAGCGAAAGTTGCGCGAACCCTCGCCTTAAACCTTAAACCCTGAACCCTGTAAGCCCTAAAACATACCAGCCCTAAAACCCTGTAAGCCCTAAAACATACCAGCCCTAAGAAGACCTTAAACCCTATCAGAGCCCTATCAACCCCAATGCACCACACCAAGCCCAATGGCCCGACACGCCCTAAACCCTTGAAGTCAGAGGCCTGCAGCGCTTGCAGTTTTCTAAGTTCAACTTTGTTCATCTCGGTTTTTGTCTGAAAGGCTACATACTCCAGAGGGTCTACATATGCTACCATCATGGAATTAGGTCCCAAAAGGCCATCCCTATCATGCGGCTGGGGGCCTACTTCCATAAAGGTAGTATATATAACCCCAGATCGAGGGTTCTAGGGTTTCGGGTCAATGAATACAGGCAGGGTTTCGGGTTTAGGGCAGAGCATCTTCCCAGAGACTCCAAAACCCCTTAATTAAGGAATAAATATACCTTAAATATCATAATAGGGATCCTATTATGATTTAAGGTATATTCCTCAATTAAGGGGTTTTGGAGTCTCTGGGTTTAGCCCTGTCAGGAACGCTTCGAGCCCGGATGCGGCGTTGCCCTTGGCAATACGCACATAATACCGGGGTCGGGATAGTTGATAAGTGTATATTCCCAGCGTTCCCACTAATGTAGTTACAGTATATGCTACATCCAGCGGTTTGGGGTTCGGGGTTCAAGGCATTAACAGTCTGCTCCTTAGCCTGTCGACCACAAGCCCAGATCCTATACACAGAAACCAACTAAGTCTTAAGCTCCCACGAAATTTTTTCTAAACCCGAAAACCCTGACAACCGAAGATCCTAAAGCCTCGAGCCCTAACTTAGCAGTAACGAAAGTAACCTTAAACATCTTTGTCGGCCAGACTTTCTGTTTTCAGTGATTACATGGCGCATGCTGTGGGGTCACAAGCATGCCCACAACAACGACATGAGAGGTCAGCTCTGAGCTCCAAGAGGCTAAGCCCGATACCGAGTCTCACCACCTTACTTCTACTGAGTTGGGAAGTCGAGTCCGAGTTATTTGAAAGTCATCGGGTCTCTGTCGGAATCCCCACCGGGCTCCTCGTATCCTAAGTAGTGTTAGTAGTCTTATGACTTTGCAAAGGAGCTTGCAAGCCTAGGCAGTGGCATTGGTCGTTCCTCTGCGGCCGTAGTTTGCTTGCGATTTCTTTGGATAGCTGCTCGTTACGTTCCCAGAACATATGCTTCCTCGAGAAGCCTTCCAAGCTCCTGCAGTTTTAAGGACTTCGCTGTTGGAATGGTCATCCACTTGGTTTCGTTTTTGGGTGTCATGTTTCGGCATCAAAGTATGCTTGACTGTGATGCCGGCCTGCAATGTGGGTCTCGGCGGGCTTGTGTTATTCGCATGGTCTTTCTGAATAGTATCAGTTTCTGCCCAGCTGGAAGTTCAGTTACTTGAGACGATGCGCACCGTGAGACCTCGCCTGGCTTGTCCGACAGCGAGAGTGTAAACCCGAAGCCCTAAACCCCAAACCCTAAACCCCCAACCTAAACCCCAAACCCTAACACCTAAACCCTAAAACCTAAACCCCAAACCCCAAACCCCAAACCCTAAGCCCTACTCGCTGATGTAAACCTGAACCCTAACCTCTGTTTGTTTTTGTTCTGAGGCGCCTCCAAGCCCTGGCTCACCCCGACCGCCACCACCGTCACCGACGGCGCAGGAGGAGGTAGGGTTTACATGATTTTTTAAGGGTTTATATTGACTAATGGGGTCATAGGATTCATAAGTTTATAGGGTTCACGGATGTTCACGGGATTTGTCAAAGGGCAGGTGGGATGTATAGGGTTTCAGGTACTTCGCTGGAGTTTTAACTTCGAACAGTGTAGGTTAAGGCTTTGAGGTATGTTTTCTTGGAGTACAGGGCATTTGGGATTGATTGTTTGTTGGTTTGACGGTGTTGTTCTAGGGTTTGGGCTTGAAGGCCCGCAACACGTTAGAGGAGCAGGGTTACTGGGGTCCATAACGTTTCAGAAGGTTCATACGACGAGATCTTTTGTGTGATTTCAAAGACAGTTTCCTCAAGCTTCCTCAATAGAATTTAATGTTGCTAAAGCTTTCCCGGAAACCCTCTTCTAATCACTGAGGCTCCTGTATTGGCGCCCTTATCGTAACCGTACCTCTTACACACCCTGTAAAGGGACCCTGAACCCAAGCCCCCCAGCTTCCAACCTTAAAAGCCTTCCATCTTAGAACTTTAGAGCCCCAAACTTTAGAAGTTTCTTGATGCTTAAAGTTCAGGCATTCAGGGTTCAGGATTTAGGGTTTAAGGGATTAGGACACACTAAGTGATTGTGGTCAAGTGTTCGTCCTGGCGGAGTCGCAGCAGGCCAGTTGCAAAAAGGGTTCAGGGATTGTCGGGCTAGGGTTCTGGGTTTAGGGTTCCCTTATAGAACCTATGGTTCCTGCAGAGCCGAAAAGGCTCCAAGCACTCATGCCGTGCCTGTAGCCCCAATATAGGGTTTAGGTTGCAGGACTTAGGCAAAGCGCTACCAGATGGGAGGTTATGGTCAATGGTTGTCTCATTTCGAGTATAACAATGTCCAGAATAGTAGCTATAGGTAATTGAAGCCTCAGCGAGCCAAAAATCCAAAATAGTGGCCTCAATCCTAAACTTGAAATCACAAATCGTAAACCCGTAGAGCCCTCAACTCCGAAACCCGAAACTTTAAGCCCTAAGCCCTAAAAACCGACACCCGAAACCCTAAACTCCGAAACTCGAAACTTTAAGCGAAGTCCAACTTTGAGCCTCAGGACGTGGAGGGCTGGCAAGAGGCCCCCGGGCGGCGGTGTCAGCCTTCGGCTTGGGAGGGCAGAAAGACCTTCAGTACAGGATGCTATGACACATAGCATTCTATATGTGAAAGCTGGTTCATTGCCAGTTATGAGGCTTCGTAGGCTTTGATTTTTCGCTATTGATTTGATACGGTTTGGTGGGGCATTTGGTTTTTGAAAGGTTTACAGGCTGATAGAGGGCTTGACACGCTTGCCTTGAGTGTCCTTGTTGATCCATCACGGAGAAATACTTTACAGCCTTTACATGTCGTTTGGAGTAAAATGGGCTGTTTCGAGTGAACCCTTCTAGAACGCACTTTAAAATCCTCAACATCCCTCAACCATCAATCACAAAAGCCCCACAGATCCCTAAACCCTAAACCCTAGAGATGATGACCTGGTGCCTGAAGCCATGCCTGCCTTGTGCGAGTGTGTGTGACGAAACCCTAGAGATCCCTTACAGAGCCTTAAGCCGAAGACCCTTGAGCCTCCTTGGACCTACAATTGGTTAGTAGGGACTGGAAGTAATGGGGTAGTAACAGTAGTTATAGGAATGGTAGTAATAGCAGTTATAAGAATGGTAGTAATAGTAGCTATAATTGTACCCCATTCCTCCGTTCCCTACTAACCAAAGGTAAGTGGAAAGGTGGATCTTCCTCGCTTTGGTGCAACGATGCGGCCGGCCGAGGGTATCGATGAGGAGGCCAGGAGCTGGAATACTTCGCTTAAGGCTTCTAAGATAGGGGCCTTAATAATTACCTGGCAGGGTTCCTTATTATAAGCATAGTGTAGTATACCCCCCCCCCCCACTGAAGGCTTCTAATATAGGGCCTTCACAATTAGAATAGGGTTTGGGGGACAATTATACTATAGTCATATTAAGGACCCCCCACAATAATTTTTTAGGCCCCTATATTGCGTATACGGATAGCAAAGTAATTTGAGGATGGTCTTCTGTGTTCATCGGTTGTCTAGGTTGTGTATGATGTTGCCCTGGGACTTCATCAGGTGTTGTCACGGTTTACGGCTTACATCATAAGCTGTGTTTGAGGTAGCACGGACCTAGCAAGAGGGCATGGTTGCCATAGCCATACCTTCCTGGAATCCGGAATAAGGTGTTGATTGGCGAACCTACTTGCCAAGTCCATTGATCCTGTAAGTGTTTCCTAAGGAGGTTGGGAATTCTCTACTGACACCCAAATTTGCAAGTGTTTCAGATCTGCATAAGCCAAGTTGAATTATTCAGGCCTCCATGCTAGGGTTCTTTGGGTTTTCGGGTTCAAGGTTTAAGGCATGATTTTCAGGACAGGAGGTCCCAAATTGCCGTTGGCATAGTTTGGGTCTCCAAAATCCTCGGCCTTTTTGTGGGTCAGTGCGTAATGATCCTTCGGCTGGTCTCTTTCGGCAGTTCGGATTTACTGCGTTAGGGTTTTGCTCATACTGTCTGCCTTTAAGCTTCCTGGCCTCTTTCACCGAAGGGTTTGGCTATGGGAATTTCTGTTGTGAGTTCGATTGAAACACGCCGAAACGTGTTTCAATCGGGCTTTGCCCGAGCTCTGTCCAGCACGAACTTTTGCTGGGGCTTCAACATCTATTTTTTCTAAATATGTAGGGATCTGGTGGTGACCCAATGATACATGATGGCCCATCCAGGCCTAATTGATGCATGTGGATTCAACTACAACCCAGTGTTCCTTAATCAAGTTCCTACATTAGCTTCGACAGAATTGGAAGCTTCCCTCGCCGATGACGAACCCCCACACCCTAACTCTAACATGGCATCATGAATAATTGCCCATATTGCTTTTGAAGGTGCCTCGTTATTAACATTTAGTATAAGATACCCACAACCATATTCCAATCATTCCCTGTCTCGTTAGCGCCCGTATCGTGAGCTCTTACAGAAGACTTTAAATGAACACCTGTAAAGGAACCCTGCTCTAATTATCAAGGCGTCTACACTACACCCCACGGCCTTTCACGGAGGACGACTGCGATGGTCGTGATGCGGAGATCTTTGCGCTGACCTCTGTGACGTGATGCGCGGCGCAAAAGCGAGGTCTCCAGTGCTGTTGGAACCGACGGTTTGGTGACACCCTAAGGGTTTAGGGTTTAGGTTTGATGACACCCTACACCTTCCTTAGTAATACAGTAAGCAGTCAATGGAAGAGCTTGTTAACGATAACCCCATATAATACACAGGTTAACGGTGAACCTGTAGTTTCCCTCAGTGTAAGAAAATGGACAAGTAAGCTTCCCTCCCAGACCTCAAAAACCTGTCAAACACCCGCATCTCCAGAATCCCTCCTGTTGTGAGTAGTCGAACCGAGAGACCTTGTCAGCCTTGTCCGAGATTCGAGAGCATAAACCATAAACCCTATGCAAACTTATTCCGATCTGGCTTTGCATCTGGAAGATTTTTCTATGTTTGAGCACCTGCACCGCCAGCATATACAAGGCCGGGAGAGTTATACTACAGGGGTCTGGCTAATTGGACATCATATCCACTTGGACTGCAGGGACTCTACATAGGGGTGCTATACTAAGGGGGACGGTGGGGCGGGGTGGGAGTTCGGGTTTAATTATCCTGACTGAATCCTGACCGTAATGGGAGAAAAGCCTAGTGTATTACAAAGCCTGTGTTGTTCCGAAACCCAAGCAATGGCATTCCTAATCCTTAAGCCCACATCTTCAGGCTATGAAATCTCGAGCCGTACAGTCAAATGGGACCACGCAAATAAAGTCGCTGCTTCCTTGCTTTTATGTTAGGAATTCATAAGGGCTCTGTTTAGGGTTCAGGGTCTCTACTATAGTAGCCTAAACCATAACCATTTCTATTGCTCAGGGTTCCCTCGAGGCAAGTATATTATACTATTCTCCAAAAGGCCAATTCCAATTTTGAAGGCTTCTACATCAATCCCCGAAGCTTTGTCCGGATGCGCCCGGCGCAGAATCTGCACCCTATATTATGTTTTTAAAGTTATCTCGAGTACTTCTGCAGCTGAAGATACTTCCAAGAGCCGTTGCAATGTGGATCTGGTCATCGGAGTGCCTTGAGCAGTAACAGCGAAGTTTGCGATCTGGGAGAAGAACACATGCCGCTTTCTGCCTGCGCCCTAGGCCTCGAAACCTTTCTGTCTCTGAAGGCTCAGGCAGGGTGCAAGGGTGCCCTGATGTTGAGCTGTGGGTCGGCACCTTGAACCCCCGTTTATAGAGTGATATCCCATAAGCCTTAAACCGTAGAGCCACAGAACCCTGAGGCCCTGAGGGCACTAACCCCGTGTGCAGCCCGAATCTAATCTAGAACCCCCTGGAGTCCGAAACCATACTAACCAAGCACGTCTTTTGCCGGAGCTCGGTAGCCTGGTTCCCAAACAGAATTCAGGCTTACACGCGACTATGCCAGGTCAACACAGCATCAATATAGAAGCCAAAGTCGTTACCACTTATTCCTGAGAGTTCCTTGTTACATGCAAACCAGAACATAGGCCAATAGCTTCTTTTGAAGTGATAAGGCCCTATATGAGGCACAGGAGTAAGCATTGAAGCTCGTGGAGTTTCGGAACTTTGCGACACCTCGGAGACAGAACCCAAAGCCATATATACCTAAAACCCCTAAACCCCGAGCCTTAAGCCCTATACACTCCCTAAACTAAACCCTCCCCCAGTGGCAATAAGAAGATTACTGGCCATGGCGTCTCGCCCTGGAAGTGTAGCAGGTTCGTCTCTTCTGCTGCCGGCATGGGGTTATCTGCTTTGGGGCTTGTGGGGCGAAATCCTTATGGAGTCTCGACTGCCGGGTTTTTTGTTTGGGGTTTATGGTTCGTCGTTTTGGGTGTGTTGTTCTTTAGGCCGTCACAGGAGTTAGCATTCAGAAGGTCAGGGTTCTACTGTAGGGTTTCGGGGTTTCAGAGCTGGGGTGCACAGCATATATACGTATACATACATACATGTATATATATATATATAGATATAGAGTCATTGTCTAGGGGCTTTGTTTTGGTCGAGGGGCTTCGGTGAGGTTTCGGATTTCGAGCCTGGAGCTCAGGCGTTTCGGGTCGCTGCGTTCGACTTCTTCAGTCGTCTCCCTGGTGCTTTGTACGGAATGGGAGACTAGATATTGGGGATTATATAAAAGGCTACTATAGGTATCCATTCCCCCATTCCCCACTAAGCACCAGACAGTCGTTGTCTATAGCACCGCAGCGTAGCGCAGCTAATATCTACTGAAGACAAATTGAAAGTGTGCAGGCCGGTACTACAGAAGGCCAAATATTTACCAAGGCCATTCCTCGGTATACTACAGAGGAGACCAAAACCCTATTCTAATTATTAAGGCCCCTACAGTAGGTTATCCATCGAGCTGACCAGTCAATGAATTTGAGTATAAGCCGCCAGCGTTGCAGCAGTCAACATGATCCCCATGGGTACCCCTTAGTCACTTCCCTTTACTTGTGGGGCCCTACCTGGACCCCTAAACCCCTAAACCCCTTAAACCCTAAACCGTAACCCTTAAAGCTCTGAGTCCCTAAACCCTAAGCCCCTGAAACCTTAAACCCTAAGCCCTGCGAGACGAAAAAGGGACGTTTTTGTGAAAAAAAACCCTAACCCCTAAACCCTAAACCCTCAACCCTGAAGTGGTTGCATCGGCCTCAGGCGCGGGCTGCTGTGGGGACTTAGGATCTAAGCTGTGGGGCTTAACGAGCACGGCACCCACGTAGGGTTTACCTTAACCCTGAAGAACCTACCTTTTTAGGGTTCCCTCTTATGATTTCCTTATACAAGTCCTTAAAAAGGTAGGTTCTTCAGGGTTAAGGTAGGGTTTAGGAACTTAGCACAAGCAAGGCCCTGCTGTTGAGGAGTGTCCGCTGGCACACAATCCAAGCCCACGCTGAAAAAAGGGACTTACGGTTGATGGACCAAATCCTGCATTACCCAATATAAGGAATATACCATAGTTCCCATAGTTTAGGGTCCTTAGGGTCATGCAGGATCTTGTCCATCAACAGTAGCACAAAATTACCCCTAAACCGTAGAGCCCTGTGTCCTAGTCAGCTTGAAACCCAGGTATCGCAGCCTCAGGCACGCATGCCCAACTCCCAACACCCAAACCCGAGTACCCTAAACATTTAGAAGAAGTGTACCGAAAACCCAAATGTTTTAGGGACTCTTCTGGTACCCTTTTCGAACCTGTCTTCAAAACTTAGCCGCACAGCATCTTTTGTAGCACCTTTCCGAGCCCCAACACAAGCCTTGCTTCAGGTGTGCTTCTCTCCGAGAACGCCAAGTGTCTCTGCTGCAACTCACGTTCTAGGGCTCAGCGTGCGGCTTTTGGCTTAGGGATTTCGGGTCTATAAGTTTTATAGGTTTAGGGATTGGGGCTTCGCGATTGAAGTGTGGAAGGGATCACGGTCCCGGCTCAGAGAATCTTAGCATGCCTACTTTCAGTGGTTGGCTTTCTCGACTACGAACCACACAACCTACATCCAAGCCCCAGAACACTCCCAGAACCCTCAATCTTAAATCTTGTGTAGGATAAGTTGGTCCCTGCGACGAACTGCGGACGTGGGTTTGAATGACTGACTTCGCTCATGAATTCGACTAGGGCTTACATTCTGGTTTAGAATGTTGGTTTTAGGGTGTCGGCAGAGCGCCTGTGCAATCGCGTGGATGACCAATAATTACCTTGTTGGAGTAGGTTTGCAACTGTTAGGATTTCAGGGTGTCCGTGATCCACATGTTAGCTGTTTTACGGGTCATGGGGGGTCCGAGTTCAGGGCTTTGGGGTTTAGGCTAGCTAATGCACCCGAGCCCTCCTCAAAAAAGGGGTCTTAGGCTTCAGGGGCGTTCCTAAACCCTGACCGTGGCTTCGGGCGAAGGGGTCGAGGAGCCGCCTTCTCCGCACTCCGAAAAGCTCTTAATCAGCTTGCAACACTATACGCAAGAACCTCGTAACAAGAGGTGTGCCTTAGTCTAGTCTGTATATAAGCCACCCTATGAGGTATGGAAGCGAAAAGGCCTCTTTCGGGAACGTTGGTTTGCTGGGTTCGACTTTGGAACAGAAAGCTGCATGCAAGGTTGTCTGGCGAGTGAGGTGGGGGCCTGACAAACAGTGCCATTATTCCTCGTCGCTCCTTACTATAATCATACTATACACTACCTCAAAACCCTATTCCCATATTAGGTTCAGGAGAACAATCATTCTATACACTTCCCCAGCCCACTATAATCATAAGTATGAAGGCCCCAAAATGTATGTTTTGACCCCTAAACCCTAAACCCCTAAACCCCTAAGCCCGTTAACCCCTAAACCCTCAACCCCAAAAGCCCCTTAACCCTTAAACCCGTAAGCCCCTTTTTTGAGTCACGGGCTGGGGCCGGACGTCTGAACAAGCATCATATTGACGCAGGAGGCTGAAGGAAGCTGAAAGGAGGGAATCCGAAAGAGAGTGCAGCATGACTCAGATTTCAAGCTTGCAACACCGTTTGGGCCCCTAAACCCCTAAACCCCAAGCCCCTAAACCCCTAAACCCTAAGCCCCTAAACCCCTAAACCCTGAGCCCCTAAACCCCCTAAACCCGACGCCCCCGAAGCCCCTTGAACCCCAAACCCTTTGGACTACGACGATGCAACGCAGGTGCACAAATGGCCACGCCCTTGAGCCCAAGATCGCCCCCCGGCCTCGAAGAAACAGTTGCTTCGTTTGGGGTACCCGACGGTGTTAGGGATGCGGTTTAGGGTTAAGGGTTTGAGGTTTGGGGTTTCGGTTTGGGGTTATTGGGGTTTAGGGTTTAGGGTTTGGGGTTTTGGTGTAAGGGTTCAGAGACCAGGCTTGGGGTGCCTAAGGGGTCTCTGGGATATGGATTTGTCATGAATGAAGGTGTTTATGTAAATTTGGAGCTTGTCAGGGTTTGTGTATGTGTTTTCTCGTAGCAGTGAAATCTAGTCGTCTCTCTTGAGGTGTTTCAGTGATTTTGATTTGCTTGCGAGATGATAGTATCAGGTTTCTGTAACCCCTTACGTCAAGGGCCCCATTGAATACCACTGTTTTAGGATCCCAATCATATGCCGTATCGGGTTCATCTAATACTTTTTTAACTAGTAAGAGATATGACAAGGACATATTTAGCAGAACACACAAGTCTTAGTAACAAACAAAGGCCCACAATCCGACGCGTTCTGCTTATGAGCCAGGGGTCTACATTACATGGTCAAGTCTTCAGAACCAGATGACCGCCTGAAGCCTCAGCCCTCACACGGTTCAAGCCTTTTCGCTCAGCATGGGTCTCCACAATAAACCCATGTCCTGTCGGAGTCACCGTAAATAACTTAGAAGCCAGACTATCTAGTAGTATCATTCTGCATAGTTCCTTGTTATACCAATGGAATATATACCCCTCAAAAACCTACTTTATGTTTTAAACTCTTTGGCATGTTTAGGGGGCCCAGAACAGGAACATCCCGGGTTAGGGGTTTTTGGGCTTAGGCTGTTAGGGGCAAACCACTTTCAAGTGTTGTAGTCTCACTCAACCGACCTCGAACCATATGCCTCGCTTGGATTCTCCGAGTGTGAGCGCCGAAACCCTATAGTAGAAGCCAGAAAGTTGGAACATTGTTATCCTCATGCCCTTAAGGCAAAGTATAGGGGATCCCAGCACTATTCATCCTAAACCCATGTTCCAACTTTCTGGGTTCACTGTAAACCCAACAAAACGGCAAAGCCCTAAGCCTTAAAACCACCTCCTGGCAGGCATAAAAAGGAGCTCAATAAAAAGAAGTCGCCAAAACCCGAAAGCTCCAAAAGCTCCCGGAAAGGCTTCAAGATCCACTGCGCAGCAAAGAGCCTCACACCCCGAAAGCTCCCGTAAGCCTACCTGAACCCTCTAAGACCTTCCTTTTGGGGTTCATTATGGGCATTAAGGCCCGCTACCCCCCCTCCCCCTACCCCCCTAGGGGTCCCTATGATTGTTGTTCTGGTTTCACTACATAAGTCCTTAGTTATCCGGGGTTGAGGTACGCAGCACAGCAGCAACAGCTTAAACCATGCACCAACAACCCCCCTCTACAAGCTTGCGGAGAAGTTTAAAGTTTACAAGCATCTTTGTCTTACTTCAGTCCTTAAACTTGCATTGCACTGAGGTTTTTGAATTTCTGAATGATGGGGATTCCCGAAAAAGCTTTAAAAGGTCGCGGGCAGCTTCATGGCGCTGGTTGACAAGCAGTGTCGGATGTCCAGTCCTCGGAGATGATTTTGTGTTTGTCTCTGGTAGGGGGGGGGGAGAATCTTTAAAAAAAGGGAGACAACATGTAGGGTCTAAGTCCATGTCTTTATAACACATCACGTATTGCTGGTCATGCGTCGTAAGAAAGCTCAAATCCCCATTGAGGCTTGACCAAAAGCAACAGAGCAATTTGTTCTTAAATCAGCTTTCCTGAAACCTCGGCAAACCACAAAACTCAGAATCCTCAATCTTAACCATACAACCCTGTCCCGCCATGGGGGGCTTTACGATCGCGACTGACAGATCGAAAAGGGTCCCCGAAAGGAACACATACCATAAGCCAAAAACCTAAGTCTACGTCCTGGACCTCTAAGCCCCAATCCCCTAACCTAAATTGCCCTAAACCTAACTTATGTCTTAAGCCCTAAAAGTATCGCCGTAGTTGACCACGAACACCAAAGCCGCAGAGGTGCCACCGTGGCTTGCATGCAGGTCAGACAAGGCGCGGCCCCAATTGATCGCGGATGTAGGTTATGGTTGTAGTCCTTATAGTATTAGGGTTCAGGGTTACGGGTTTAGGGCTATAGTATTAGGGTTAGGGTTCAGGGTTTAGGGTTCAGTGTTTAGGGTTTAGGGTATTCGTTATAGTATTGGGTTCAGGGTTAAGAGCTTATAGTATATTGCCAGGTTTATACGGTTTTTTGGGGCACGTTCTGACTTTGGGGTTGATGTCTACGGGGTTGTGCAGTGTTTGCTTTAAGGCTAAGGGTTATTGAGGGCTCATGGCTGTTAGGGTTGAGGTGTCGGGATTTCGTGGCTTTTGGCTTGTCGTGTTTAGGCTCTGGGGCTTCTTGAAGGAAGGGTAGCTTTAGCATGTGAAATCAAGTTTTATCACAGCCTCTTTTGGGGTGCCTGAAACGCGACGTCAAGTCTTCCCCAAGGAACTAGACGTGTTAATACAGCGCTTCTAAACAAACTCCAGTCTTCTGGCATCACTGTGAGCAAGACCTCAATCAGGCGGCCAGGCTATCGCGTCTCCACAAGTCGCTGAGTGTTTTAGGTTTAGGAATTATAAGGTTTAGGGATTTAGGGTTTAGGGTACGAATTCGCTGATTTTGGTCAGTCATCAAGAACCTTGCAGCGGAGAGCAGCGGCAGAATTCCGCCGTGTCCCGTCTGCGGGAGGTCGGTCTTCAGGTTTTTCCAGAAAAACTTGGTAGCGCCAGAGGAGGCAATACTATTTCTTTGCTTGAGTCAGGCAGGCAGCTCCCGTAGTTCTATTCTCTTCCGACCGCACGACCTTGAGGCTGCATCTGGCTTGGACCGAGTTGTCAAAAAAAACGGTCTTTCGAAATTGGCTGTACGACCGCTCCGTTTGCAGATCCCGTGGCGCTGTGGGCGCACCTGGGGGAACCTGTGGACACAGGCCCTGCTTGGAACAGCTCGGCAGCGAGTGCAGGAACCCAAATACGTCCGAAGCCTCAAGCCTGTCACCGAAATCGAAATCCATTTTTACTTGAAGCTCAGTCCCTGTTTCACTTCATGCCCTGAACGGCGCTAAGCCCCTGTGAACACGAAGATACAGGCATGATTAATTAGCAACGCTCTTCCTTAGCGGTCAGGGTTGGGATTTAGGTTGATGTTGATTTTGTAAGCTACAGTGGGTATAGAAGCTCCAAGACCCTTAGTCTCATTCTGCAGGCTTCCATAGTACCTTCGAGCTCTACCCAAGGAAACCTTTGTGAAGCCTCCCGTGTGCTTCTTCCACATGCTGGCGCCGAGTAAGAGACTTACTTACAAGTTCGTAGTGGTGATTATACACCCTGAAGCACCAAAACCATAAAAAACAGCAGAACAAACGCAAACCCTAAACCCTAAACCCTGGTGAATCCTCATGGCCGAAGATGCGCAGGTGGAGCTGCAAAGGATGCAACTTCCACCTTTGCGACGGCCTTAGTCCAACGCTCTGATTTCAAAGGGGTTTAAGGTTTATGTAGGTTTTCGAAGGCAAGACAAGGCCAGCCAACCATGAGACCCGAGTGCTGCTTTATTTTTGGTGGCAGCAAGTAAAGCCAGGGTTTCAGTTTGAACACCAACCCTGGTCAACCCCAGAATCCTACACCCTCACAAATTACAAGGGTACTCTTATCTCCGAAAACCCTAAACCCTAAACCTCTCAATCCTAAACCCAAAGCCCTGTCAGATCACTGAGGCGACAGCTGCCTAACGACCTGGTGCAGCTCGCAGCCGTCAAAAGCGAAAGCTCCAGGCTGCAAAATCATGCTGACTTTAGGTTCATCAGGGTGTGTTGTTCGATAGGGTCGGATAGGACTTCTTTTAAGGGTTCATGGGATTTAGAGCTTAGCATTGAGTAGGGTCCGGCGTCTTTCAGGGCTTACAAGGAATGAGGAGAGTTTCTGGGTAGCCAGGCTTCACGGGTCATGAACATCTACCAGGTCTATAGGACGATTCTTTCGGATTGTTTTTCGGTGTGGAAAAGGAATACGCAATGTCTAGAACCATTGATCTTGGGGGTACCAGGTTCCTTCACGGGCTTACATGTGGCTTGTGAACTTTGACTCTAAGCCTTTGACTCTAAGCCGCAAAAGCTACTTGAAGCTGCCATAAAACCATTCTCTGAATTAGGACAACGATAGCGATAACAGTCATTATTCCAAAAGATTGATGTTGACACCCTGCAACAAATGTTCAAAGCCGATTGCGAGAATTTGGCCAACGTCCTTTCAACCGATCAGTCGCGGCTGTCGGCGGGCACGCTGCGGCGATGTTCGTGGAGCTGCCTCAATGTAAATGGGGTGCGGAACTGAGAGGGTTTAGGGATGAGGGTTTAGGGTTGGGATTATTATAGGGTTTGGGGACTAGGGATAAGGGTTTAGGGATGATAGGGTTCAGGGATTCTAGGATTTAGGCGTTATATAATGGTTGGGATTAGGATCCGAGGTGTCAGGTGTAAGGGTTTAGGCTTTCGGGTTTGACTGCTCGGGTTCACGGGGACATTTTTCAGGAACCTATATGTCGTAAACCCCAAGCCCTAAGCATTGAACGCACAACCACTGATCCTAAAACCTCGAAGTACTACGTGTTCACCCAAACCCGTGATCCTAGACACTAAGCCCTTAACCGTAAAACCTAACCACAAACCCTTCAACGTCTTGAATCATGTATTGTAAGGCGGTGCATGACACGATAATTACCCTCTTGTGTGAACGCCCATACACATCTAGAGACTCGACACGACTCAGGTCCTAGCCCTGATACGGGTTTAGGGTTTCGGGGATCCGGGGTTTAGGGTTTAGGGTTGTTGTACTTCAGGTGAATGTGTAGGATTCTTTCTCATACGAGCACATTACAGAAAAGGAGCATGCTGAACCCACTTTATACACCAGCTGCGTTTGCGCGAGCCTTAACCTAGAACAAAGCCCCTAAACCTTATACCCAACAACCCTAGCCCAAACCCTAAACCCTTGTACCCTAAACCCGAAAACCTAAACCCGAATACCCTAATACCCTAAACCCTAACCTCGACCTGCCAGCTTCCAGGCCATGTGCGGCCAGAAGTCTAGCTATCACAATCGTAGGTAAAAAGGACCTCGAGCCCTGTGGATAGATAGATAGTGAACATATGGATAGATGGATAGATGGACAGATTGGTAACAAGACTAATAGAGAGATAGCTACCAATGTACATGTATATATATATATGTATGTATATGCATAATAACAGCTAGAAGCGTAAAGCCATATGATGGTTTATGTAGCTGTATGTGTTTCGGGTTTAGGCTTTGCTTGAAGGATTAGGATTAGGTCAGGGTCTCGGGTTTAGGGCATTGGTAGATGTTATTGAGATTTGTTCTGTATGCACACGACCGCTGCAAAGCCATGTTTTCAGGTCGTGCCTGCTACAACCACGACCCAGAGCATCGCAAGAGATTCGCGCGATCCTCTGTTGTGCTTTGGTAGCTTCCTGCCTGCTGCCCCACCCTCTACGAAGCTGATGATAATGCAACCCACCCTCTACGAAGCTTATGATCATGCAACATAGAATGGTGAAGTTGCCCGCCTAATATGTAAACTACTACAGATCCACAAGCGAAAACCTTATCCGCAGACGGTCAGCTACACTGTGAAGTGGTTTGCCTACATATTTCGCGGTCAAAAGACGTCACACGCGCTTTTAAATTTAGAGGCCTTGAGTATGTGGAGCAGCTCAGCTCTGAACAAACCTAAACCCTAAACCCTAAACCTAGACCTGTGCCTGCCGCACGAGTTTCAGTTCTCTGGGCGAGTGCGTAACCCCACTTTATGACACACCTGGTGCAAGCCTTTGCAAGAACCGGTGGTGTACTGTACCCATATAGGCTCCACAGTAGTTCCTTTTTGGGAATACCTTATAGGATTCTAAAGATGAACCCCAAAAAGGAACTGCTTTGGGGCCTATGGGTAGTTGTGACGTGATTTTGGTGGCTACTCTTGAGGTTTGTCGCGAGTACTAGTACGTTTAGGCATTAGAGTTTAGGGTTTAGGGCCAGCGGCTAGTTGTGTGGGGTGGTGGCTTTAAACTAGGGGGTTCAGGGTCCTGGTTTAGATGTTGGGGCTGCGGGGTGTAAAAAGCGGTGGGGTTTTGCGGAAGTCAGAGATAGTTTGGAGGATCAAAAACCCTAAACCCTAAACCGGTGCGAGGATTTGTGCTGCTTTGGAGCCCTTTTTGTTCGCCCTTGAGGCGAAGCAGAATACACTGTGCCATTCACTGCCATTCACTGTGTTGAAAGGTGGGCCGACAGCTCTATTGAAAGAGTGCCAAGGGCAGCATAGCAAGAGGCTGACTTGTTGATGTCGGAAGTTGCAGCCCCCCGCACCCTCATGAGCAGCGGTTTGGCGTTGTTGTTTTGTTGTAAGCGTCTCTTTCGCCTGCATAAGATACGGCTGTTCGTTGAGACATAGCCATATAGTTTCCCTGCAAGATTTGAATATTGAAAGCCCTCAGAGCACATCCCGCCTCCTTCTGGCAGGCAGGGTGTCGCAGTAGTTGGCTTAGCTACCTATGTTTTTTTCAGAACCAGAAATCGATGTTTTTTGTGTTTAAGCCTTCAGTTCCAAACCTGACAAAGAGATCCTGCAAAGCAGCAGAAACAAGCAGGTTGAGATAGCATGGACCCGTGATTGCTTAGGTTGGTCGAAAGTAACTAGACCCTAAACCCTAAACCGTGACGTGACCTAAACCTGAACCCCCCTCATTGTACGGATGCATCTCGCCATTCGCGCTGTTTGGCTCTCCGTTTCTGTTGCAGTCCCTGGGCCGCAATATCCTTAGAGGATCTATGTTTAGGATTAGCTTTCAGGTTATGACTGAACAGTGTAAGGCAAGGTAATGTAGGAACCTGATTAAGAAACCCTGGTCCTATAACCCCCCAGAATAGTAGGATTCATATAAGGAACCCTAATAAAGGCCCAAGGTTTCTCAATCAGGTTCCTACATTAGCCAGAAAAGACCTGCAATGCAGACTACGAACGCCTTATCCTGAGAGCCTGATCCAAGTAATATGGAGGCCTTAATAATTAGAATGGGGCTTGCTAGGTAGGGCTTTGGGACATTTTATACTTTCCCTTATTGGGTTTAAGAGGATCTTATTTACTATTATTTTTCCAACCCACCTAGCTTGGGGGTATACTATGTTTTAGCTATAATTGGAAGCCCCAAAACCCTATTGTAATTGTTAAGTCCCTTACATTACTTCCCGGTAATGATCATTTACTCCACCCGGGCGGCCCGACCAGATTTTCAAGCGCACCTCCTTCGATTAAGAAGTTCTGACGCCTTAGGACTTACCTTTGGTTAGTAGGGAATGGAAGAATGGTAGTAATAGTAGTTATTATTGTACCCCATTCCTCCATTCCCTACTAACCAGAGGTAAGAGGATAGGTATCCGAATGCTCAGGCCATGAGATGACATGCACGAAACCTTGAACCTGAAGCCTGAACCGTAAACCCCGGACCTGAATCTCTTATAGTCTTTTACACCCCGGAGTCGTTGCCTGGGCCTGTAAGGTCTTTCAGTCCTCTTGCAAGTAGAATCAGCGGTTCCTTCGAGGAGGGTTTTGGGTGTAGGGTCTATTCTAATTCCGAAATCCTAAAACCCTAAGCCTAAAGTTTACACCCTAGAAATTTGAGGGCTTAGATTTCAGCCCCAAAACCTAAACCCTAAAAAATAGTGGGGTACTTATGTTTAGGACTTTTGCATGCGAGGCTGCGAGTCCTGAGTGGGTGCATGATCACGGATGCTCTCGGAACTGGCCCGCCAACGCTGTACACGCACAGCGCCACAGCGCGGCGATCACCCACACTGGCAAGATCTTGCTGCTCGGTTTATGTAGATTGTTTTGCTTGGTGTACAGAGCCTAGGCAGTGGGTTTTGGATTGGGGTTGGAGGATTTGAAATCCTGCTAAATCCTGAACCCTGGCACCCTAAGCCTAGAACCCTCACATCCTTAACTCTAATAAGCATCAGACCATGAATCCCTAGACCTTTGTTTACAAGGCTTGACCGGGCTCTGAAATCTCAGCCTTTCCACAGCCAGCCATGCACAGGTTTACGGTTAGGGTACTTGTGGTTTGGGGTTTAGGGCTGCCAAAAACGGCTTTGGGATTTAGGGGTTGTTGATTGATAGGGTGTAAGGTACGTGCGATTGTTGATGGCGTTGGCGGAGGTTTGGGCTATTGGGCAGGATGTAGAGCTGTACAATATGTACGCTCAAAAGATACCGACATGATTGTCCTGTGGCTTCATTCCGGGCTAGGCAACTTGAAAGTGGGAGCCATTTGGTAGGGCGGTCTTTCAACATGTCTCTCCTCTCAAGATTAAAAGGTATCTTCCCTTTCCGGCAAGAGTGTCCTGATAAGGCAGCATGTTTTCAATAGGCCTCGGCTGTAAATGGGCCTTTCGAACACTCCCCAAGTGTAGTGGACATTTACGACATGCCAAAGGAACCGAAACCCGCGCACTAAACAACCTACACCCGGATGTAAAACCTAAAGGCCTAATCCGTAAACCCCATAGTCCCTAAGCTGAATTTGTGGACCCTATAATTGTATCCTGAACCCTACATTGCTCTACATCCCGAGTGAAGCAGCCTAACTAGTTGCAAGCTGGAGCCAACAACGTCTCGTGGTTTTTTGGCTGGATTCAGGGTTAGGCTGTTAAGGCTGAGGGTCTAACGACTGTTTGATTGCAAAGGCTTTGGGATTAAGGATGCGGCATCTGGGCCCAAAGACCCTACTATAGTTGGAGGGGTGTTGGGTACTGAGGCACAAAGGAATCAAATCTGCCTAAGGATCCTAATGTTTCGGGTTTGGGGCCTGGGGGTTGACGACGTCCAAGCTGAGGATCTACGGTGGACAAGGCGCAGGTGCTCTTCCCGGAATTAGGAGTTCAGGGTTCTAGAAATGGGTTCCTGAGCTTCGAAATTGGATCAGTCCTTAAGAAGATAAGCTTGTTGCGTGTAGGGTTTGAGGGTGTTTGTTCTTCCGCCCGGAACACGTTTTGTTTGGAGCTTAGCGGATTAGGGCTGAGGCTTTGTTTGTTTTTGCTTCGCGGGGCCTGGGGAAAGAAGGTGTCACGGGTTGCCAAGGTTTAGGAGTTCAGATTTGCGCTCCACAACGGCTTGATGTATAGACCCCTCCCTACAAAGCCTGAAGCCCCATAACATAGGGGCATGAGTAAGTAGAATAGGGCTTCTGGGGTGCATTGTCGCACAGTATAACTATAGTAAGGAGCTGCGGAATGGTATGGGTGTTTGTTCCGACCCCTATATAGTAGACGGACGCTAAATGCCATGAGATGAATCCCTTGCGCGCTTCGCATGTATCTGCACCTCAAATCCAAAGCTCTACACCTGCACGACTTGAAAGTTCAAGGAGCACAGTAAGGATTAGGTAGATCAGACAATGATTTTCGGAAGTCTTGCGACCAAAGGGAGCCCAACCTGCAAACCTCCCACACTTCAACTTCCTTGCCCTTCAATGAAGTTGGAGCTGTTGCGCAGCATGGTAGCACTTCAACTGCTCTTCAAAGCGCTGAAATTCGCTGCTCCAGGTGAAGCTTGGTGAGCAGTTGGCTGTGCAATTGGAGGTCTTGGCAGGGCTGCATTCTAGGTGAGTTTCAGATGATTATGGAGGCTTTCCGCAACTTAAGGGTTCCTTTTGGGGTCCCCGTTCCCTGGGAAACTAGAATATTTATCTTGGTTGGGTCTCTTCTTTTCGCTTTTGGATTGGAGGAGTTGGGTATGAGGTTGGGATCAGGGTGGCAAAAGAAACCGCGGTTTTGTTTGCCTCCCTGTTGATGCGAAACGCACAGCCGCCCTGTATGCCATCAAAAGAAGCCGGAACTCATGATTTCACGAAATCGTGTACGACCCCCAGACGACTTTCATGAAGTTCGAACTGATTCCCAATAGGATCCCGACATGACCTTCAAGAAAGCTTACTGAATGTATGAAATTCCCGGAGCTCGGGCCCCATACAGATCCATGCTGCACATCCTCTGACAAACCAGGCAGCGTCGCATCAGGTTCGGCTCCTGGAGTTGTCCACGCCTTCGTTACGCCGGGAGGCTGAGAGGGGGCATCTGGGTGCAGGGTTTAAAGGCTGAGATGATCAAAAGTCTATTGCTGAACGCTACAAAATCGAGAGGATCAAGGAGTTCTATGCACGGTTGTCTCCCAGATTTCGGTCCTTTTGCAAGAGCCATGATTTCTGATTCATGGGCATCCTACCCTGTCAGGGCTTGTTCTGCAGAAAGTGCCTGGAGTCGGAAGCTCCAGGAAGCTGTAGGCGCAATCAAGGTAATTCCCTCAGGGTCCAAAGGACCCAGTAATTAGGTACTTGGGTTTAGGATAGTAGTTAAGTAGCTCAATATTCAAGAGAGTATATGATTATTAGGTATTTGGACCCTTAGGGATTAGATGGGGGCTTAACAATTAATAGGATATTATACTATACCAAAACCCAATTCTAATTATTAAGGCCCCTACATTAGCCCGCTTCAGCGCCATGCATAGGCATAGGCCTTTGCAGGAGATTCTGTTTGAAGCGCACTTAGAATCAATTAGGATCTTGGCTCTCGAGAGGGCAAATATGCTTTCAAGCACATATGAAGTAGGGTTTATAATACCGTTTTGGTGAGTGTAGATAGGCCTCCTTCTGAATATTGGTGAGTGTATATATTGGGTGTTATTATGGGGATACTAGTAATATAAACCATACCCTAATTATGGTCCCTTTTTGGGGGTACCCTAAATATTAGGTGCCGTACTATATTAGGGACCTACAAAGGGGCCGTTATTTTGACAAGCACCCCTTTGGCAGCTGGCCCCATGCTCTAAGGATTCCCGCATGACATCTGCCAAGAGACTTGCTCAGCTTTCCATTCTCCAGGGTTTGAGGTTTAGTATAGGGGTTTTGGGTTTACGGTTTGGGGGGGTTTTGGGGTTGAAGGTTTTAGGACTTGCTTGATAGCCAGTCTTGTCTTTGCACGTGTCACTCTCGTGTTACACAGAGGATGTTCTGAAGCGCAGTTTCCATGGTTTGTAGACAGATTGGGGGGAAATGCGATGGAAATTGTTTACAGCCGCTCTGCTGCTCGGTGGCATTCTGCTTGGATCGGATAGCCAGTACATGCGATGGTTGTATTCACAGCATGATCTCTTGACGACGGTAAGCTCCTCCAGGAATGGCCAGGAGAGTGGCCCTGTAGCCACGAAGGCCATAATCCCTTCGGTGGTGAGCCCAGCTTTCGCTGCTCTCGGAGTTTCTGGAGGTCCGGCCAGCACGAGTCCTGCTCCTGCTCCTGCTCCAGCTCCAGGTCCTGCTCCTGGTCCTGCTCCTCCTCCTCCTGCTCCTTCTCCTGCGCAGACCGCAACCGCACATGAAACACAGAAACCTGGCTGCCCTGAGCTTTCTACAGCCTTCCACTGGGGATGGGATGCCGCGTGCACAGCATGGAAGCAGCACGATGAGACCTGTGAGCTTTTCAATGCCTCTGAGATGAGCAGGAATGCCTCCCTTTTCCTGGAGGTGGCGAGGCGATCCAGGGATCAGAGCTATCATCCCAGCCTAGCGAGGCTTCAACTTCGTTTGCTTGAGGCTAAGCAAGCAGGGAGACCTCTACGCGTTTTCACCATGGGGCCTTCAAACACAGTCGGGAGCGGATGCAGGCAGAGCAGTGACATGTACTGGACTTCGGCTTTGGAAAAGCTATCCAAGCTGGAGAACAGCCCCTTGCAGCTGGAAGTCATACAGGGGGCAGTGGCTGCCACGCCATTCAGGGACTCTTGGACTCATGTGTTGCATGGCTACGAGAAGGATGAGACATTGGACCTGATCATCCCTGATTATGCTGTCACTTGTGTGGATGTGCAAGGCAACAGACATCAGGCTTTCGTCATGAATGCGCATGTGCAAAATTGGAAGCGCCCCCCTGCCATTTTATTCATCGAAACTTACACTGCCAATGTCATGGCCTCGATGGCGCAGGTTCAATGGGAGAAGCTCGATGCATGCACATATTCAGGAGCTTTTGAGGAGTTCGACCCCTTCTACCCGGTGCTACGAAGCCTCAGAATCCCAATGCTAAGTTATCCAGATGTCGCCTGCGCTCTGCCCCATCTCGGGCATCCCTCGGACAGTGTGAACAGCATACCTTACCTTTTTACTTACAAGAGCCAAGGAAGCCACCATTATGGCTGTGGGGTCCACTTCATCCAAGCCCAAATGATTTACTTGAATTTGCTTCAAATTCTGCGGCAAGCCTGCATTGATGGCTACCCTGCCACGCTGGAGGCAGCCCGAGCCAGTGAAGTAGAGTTGAAAACCCAGCTGAGTGACCAAAGCTTGTCCGTTGAGGACAGGTGTAAGATGAGCCTCCTCACCTACTTATCCTACACCAGCGAGATGAGCTTCCCCAGCGTTGTATCCAATGCATCCAAGTGGCGTTTTGGGGCAGATCGCCCGGGCAAGTTTGGCTGGATTGCCAACTGGGTTCCTGAAGCCAATCAGTTGGACGTGCCTGACCTGCCTGGCCGGGCACAGGTCCCTAGGCATAAGGTCCACTACTCTCAGTATGACGGGCTGGGCCCTAAAGAGATTGTTTTCGTGGTGTTGCTCAACATGGGACTGGTTATCCTTGAGTTTCTGTCCACGTACGAGAATATCGGATCTGTGTGGTGCCAGGTTGAGGATATGTCTGGGAAGGTCATCGCTGAACCAGTTCGCATCGATGGTCTATGGTCCACAAAGGCATCCTTGGCAAACTCTGCCATACTCAACGCCAGCATGTCTCGCGTCCGCGACGCAGCTGTGCGCTGCACATGTGAAGAGGCGAAGAAGTTCAAGTTTCTCTCTGTGTCCACGTGCTAAATTCACACGCAGACAAGGCCAGAGAAAAGCAGCAGCTACAGGTCATCCAAGTGGCATGAGAAAGCCTGCAGCTGCATTTATGAGTCCTGAGGTCTCTCCGGTTCTGCCGAACTACTCCGGGCGCATCCGGCTAGCGGCCAGCCCAGGGCTCAGATGTTTACACTTGGACAGTCACCGTCACCGTATTGCCAAAGTAATTCTGCAGCTAATGGTCTTCATTTGTGCGAACTTGGTTCGTTTCCCTCTTCAGGACTTGTAATGTAATTTACGGGATTCGTGCTTGGGTGCAGCTTCCAGTAGACTGGTGGAGGTGTTGCACTGGGCTGGAGATTGGTGTGGCAGTGGCCCAAGCAATTTATAAAACCATTAAGGGAGGTTTCTCATTGTGTAGAGGTAGACATCCCAAACGGTCCAAGTACCCTTATAGTAGGTACTTAGTAGGTATTTGGGCCCCAAGAGTATATACTAGACTATACTATTACTTGGACCCTCTAGACTTTCCAGGAGCTATTCTGGGCTTTGGAGTACCATACTCTAATACTTTTTTTCTTAAAGGAACCCTTATGAAATAAATGTTTATACTTTTTTCCCTGGTTACTTAAAAGCCCAGTATTGAGTTCCCTCTTGACCAAAGCTTCCCATGCCTGATGTCAAGCAAGTGCTGTGGACTCGCCGGGACGATGCCTAGTGAAGACCATCGAATTTTGAGGTTTTACCTGGACCCCAAAAGTGCGTAGAAAAATAGCCTTTTATGGGTTTTGGGCCATTATTTTGCCTACTTTTGGGGGTCTAGGTAGCTAGGTTTGTAGAGTTGTGAGTGCAACTTCGGGCAACCGTTGGGAGGGTGTTCAGGAATTTAACTAGTGATTTGGAAGTGATTCCGGAGTGATCGGTGAGACTGATTCTGCAGTGATCACAGATCCGGCCGACCGGCATCAAGGAGTTGCAAACTCGGGAGGGATTCCGGAGTGATTGTCATGGGTATGAGTGACATAAGACTGATTTTCTTGTGATCTGACCGCGCAGCACATTCATATTCCAGCATAGCCAACAGCCGAACGATGCCACAGGTTCCGCAACTCAATGAAAAGCTAGACCCTGTCTAAGATTTGCCCAGAACTAGCCAACGTCTACACTGTTTTGTGCTGCTCACTTAAAAAGCACTCCGATAAATCCATCCGGTGATTCACTTCAAAATCAATCCTGAAATCCACTTCGGAATCACACCGGCAAATCATTCCACGACCAATCCAGAAAATCACTCCGAAATCACTTTCGTAAATCGCTCGGGGGTTTGCCGAGCCACTCCCCACTTGTTTGGGAATCACGCGAAAATCACTTCGAAATCATTCCTAAATCGCTCCCAAATCCATTCAAGCGACCGGGGGACAGGTGTTTATGCTCTCGGACATCACTCTCCGAATTCACGCCAAATTCAACCAGAAATCACACCTAAATCACTCCGAAATCATTCCTTCTGTCCGTAGATATCTCAGTGATCTCCAAGAGCCCTAAACCCCTGCAAAACCCCAGACCCATATAAACCCTAAACCAGCCTAAACCCTAAATCGCACAACGTCTGCACGTATAAGGCGAGGTCGGCAGCCTGTGGGTCGAGCTCACAGTGACAGGCAACCCACGCAACTCGGCTGTTGACCTAGGCACTCCAAAACCTTTTAATCAAGAAGTATGCATTAAGATCATATTCAGGACCCTCCTACAACTTAAGGTATATTCATTACTTAAGGGTTTGGGAGTCTCTGACAGTTTTCAGGTAGCTTATACAGAGGTAGTTAAGACAGATGCTTGTATCTAGTTGAGGCCCCCCCCGATTCTCTAATCATTATAAGTTCAGGCCCGAATGCTGTTCAGATTTTCTTTGCAGGGAATCGCAGGGAACAACGATGCTGTTGGTTGTGTCTGGGTTTCGTAGTAGTGGCCTCGAAGCCTAAAGGGTTCAGGAGTGAGCTAGGGGAGGGTTGAGGGTTTACTTAGGGTTTGGGGTACATGGGTGTAGGGGTTTAGGGGAGTAGGGAGAGAGAGAGAGAGAGGGTTGAGGGTCTAGGGTTTAGCAAAACGGCTCAGGGTATTCAAGGTTTGGTGTCTGTGTGTCCTGTCGTTTTAACCTGCGACAGGACCTCAACAGGCGACAGGTGTGACTGTCCAATGAAGGGTGACGGTGCGGACCTATCTTTGCCACGACAGGCTTTGGGCATAGGACCTTGGGATTCAGCCAAGTTTGGGGCAGGTTGCTATGTGACCATAGTTTCGTCGTTTAGAAGCCATCAGAGCTGGCGTCTGCAGCTTGGCTGAAGGGATTCGGTGTAGTGCATTGCAGTCCCTGTTCAAAAAAGGGTCGAGGGAGTCGTGAGTTTTGTGAAGACCAGTGGCCAATACTTGCTGTGGGACCTTATTGG
Source organism: Symbiodinium sp. clade A Y106 (assembly GCA_003297005.1). Lineage (NCBI taxonomy): Eukaryota > Dinophyceae > Suessiales > Symbiodiniaceae > Symbiodinium > Symbiodinium sp. clade A. The sequence continues at coordinate 84,160 of BGNK01002229.1, forward strand.
GTTTGAGCAAGTCTACCCTGGATCTTTAGCATAGGCCCTGCCATCGTTAGGATTTTGTACTCGCCTTAACACTTCTTGAAATTCCACAAGCCTTTGGTGATACCGACAACTCTGCATCCCAAAGCATTTAGTTTTCCAAGCACTTACATCTTCCTCATGCTCAGTCACCCGTTACGCCCACACCACCGTGATCACTGCAGCTGGGCGATTGTGGCTTGGCAGTCACTTGCTGAGCGTGTCCAGGATGTTGACTTTGATTGTTGTAGGGTTCTGTGTCTGGGAGCTCGCATGGTGATTTTCCGAAATGAGGCAACCCCGTTCGCAACCCTTTCAAGCATGTAGAAGACGCCAGTACTTAGATGTTCTATGTCTTCTACTTAACCAATACTACAGTAGTTCTAGCCTGGGGATCCCTTTTGATTACCCAACTACTAGGTCTGTGCAACTCCGCGGTTATAGGGGAAGTGACTAGACATAGCAAATCCTACACTCCAAAGGCTTGAACTAAAAGCCATACCCTAAACCCTAAGACTCGAAACCCCAAAGCATAAAACCCCAACCCTAAACCCCAACCCCACACTGAAACCCCTGGATCGCCAACCCCTAAGCCCTAATCCCTAAACACTCAACCTCCGAAACTCGGAGTCTCCACGGTGACGTCAATGCAGCAGGTTTTCTTTACATTCAAAAAGAGAGTTCATCATTGGCTGAGAAGTTGCAGTCGTCGAGTCGTAGGGAACGTCGGCCTAAGGATACAAGCACAGCGCGGTGACCTCTGCGGAGGGCATCTCGGCCTGTATATTATTCAATGGCATTTGGGTGTGATGTATATCCTAGACCTTTCTACGCAGGTCTGAACAGTTCATCGTCTCCACAGAACTATACCTGTACTAACCACAACATTCACCACAGCCATGCCCGTAAACGATGCCCTGCTTGATCCGGGCAACCTAATTTATGTGAGTATAGTACGGATAATTCCATCTAGCGTTCTATATTCGGGAGACTTGTTTTATGAAGCTCCGTCCTTGAATTAGGGTCCTACTTTTCGGGTTTTATATTTGGTCATTACAGTAGGGGTTTAGATTAGTGCATCATACAACAAGCGCAAGAAGCTTGTCCATGGACCAAGGATGATGCATGCAGCGGCGGGGAGATGATCAATGATGGGGTTTTCTGTGCTGTACTCCGAAGGCATAAAGACTTGAAATGTTCCAGTGGTCCCAGCAACTCCTTCATCATCGACTGCATGCACGTGGAGAATATGCCACGACTTAACCGCTGGGGTTGGTTCACGCCTTGGGAGGACTCTCGGTGATAGTCCACTGAGTAAGAGCCACATTATCTTCGCCGAGTGTGATGTCAGCAGACTGCTACTACATCATGGCATTGTCAGCCTGGGGTTTAGGTTCATGGATCGTGCCCCATTGTGTTTCTGGTGTTCTCTGCCCGAACCTGCCTTGGCTCGACGTCGAGGTCTGCGGGGTGTAAAGAGTGGTGAGGTTGAGGGTTTACGGAAGTGAGAGATAGTTTGAAGGATCTGGGGTGCGAGGATTTGTGGCTTTGGAGCCCTATGTTCGCTCTTGAGGCGAGGCTACTACGCATTGCCATTAACTGTGTTGAATAAGAGCCGATATTTCTATTGAAAGAGTGTTTGGCAGCTTCGCAAGCAGAGAAGACATTTTTGTGTCGGAAGTTGCAGCCCCTAACCCTCGTGAACAGCCGAGGAGTTACGCTTGTGTTGTAAGAGCCCCTTTCGTTTGCCATTAGATATTGCCCATTTCAGACGTAGCCAAGCCATAGATGTCCCTGCAAGACTTCACAGCCCCCAGAGCACATCTCGTCTCCTGCTGGTATTTTGTCGCAGCAGTAAGTCCAAACCTTACAAATAAAGAGATCCTGCAACACACGGCAGACACAAGCAGGTTGAGCATGGAGGTTGCGAAGGTGGCTGACCCGTAGTTAGCTTGTCGAAAGTAATTAGACGGAGCCCTTATTCTAGCAAGACCTAAATCTGAACCCCCCCCATTATTCATTATACGGATGCATCTCGCCATTTGCGCCGTTTGGCTCTCCGTTTCTGCTGCAGCCACTCGGCCACAATATCCTCAGAGCATCTGTGGTTGGGGCTAGCTTTCGGCTTACGATTGAACAATGCGAGGCAAGGTAATCAGAAAAGCCCAAACCCTAAACCCTAAACCCCAATTACAATGCAGACGACGAGCCTTGGTGGCTCCGAGTGCTTCGTGGCAATGATCATATGGGAGTTTCCGAAAATAGGGGACCCTAATATAGCACCCTGAACAGTAGGATCCTTATTATAAGGACCCCAAAATAAGGTACCCCTAATTTTCGGAAACTCCCATATACTCCACCCTCTGGCCCGAAACCCTCAAGCGCTGTTGTCAAAACGCCGCCCTTCTCCGTTGATTAAGAAAGGTTAGTAAGACCTATAGGAGATGTATCCCAATACCAAGGCCGTCAGTTCGTTCAAAGATTAATGATAAAGGGGGAAGCAATCATCAGAAGCTTAGGATAGGTATAACTGTAAAGGTGTTGAAGATATAACATGCTCTAAAGCCCTATTCTAACTATTCAAGATATGAGGGCCCGTTCACTACATGCATGAAACCTGCAACCCGAAGCCTGAACCGTGAACCCCGGACTTGAAATTTAGGGTGTAGGGTTTAGGGCCCAAAAGTTGGAAACCTCATAGCCTCAATCCTTAAGAGTAATGAATAGGGTTTAGGGTTTAGGGTAACTTAAGAGTAATGAATAGGGTACCCCAGCACTATTTGGACTTAATCCGGTTTCCAACTTTATGGAGTTTATTGTATAGAGCCCGAAGTCGTTGCCTGGGCCTGTAAGATCTCACGATGGACCAGTTCTCTTGCAAGTAGAATCAGCGGTTCCTTCGCAAAGGGTTTAGGGGTGCTGGGGTTTATTCTCTGCCAAAAGCCTAAGCCCTAACATTTTCAGCTGAGATTTAAGCCATGCCTAAAGTATATTTGGGTACTTCGGGTTTAGGACTTTGCATGCGAGGCTGCGAATCCTGAGTGGGTGCAGATCACGGATGCTCTCGGAACTGGCCCGCCAGCGCTCTACTGGCACAGCGCGGCGATCACCGACACTGGCAAGATCTTGCTCCTCGGTGTATTCAGGCTGATTTCGCTTGGGGTCTAGAGTTAAGGCTGTGGGTGTTTTCGGTTGGGGTTGGGCATCAACCCTGCTGAATCCTGAACCCTAAACCCTGAACCCTTAACCATAAAACCCTTCTAAACCCTTTAGCCTCAAGCCGTCACCCCTACCTAGACTCCCCAACTACCTTCTATATCTTACAGACCCACTATCAGTGACCATAACCTGTGGGAGCCAGCAAAAATGACCATAAGGGTTCTATTCAAACCCTAGAGGATCCTGGAAGGAACCCTTGAAGTACCCTTAGAGGAGCCCTTAAAGGACCATCGGGGGTTCCACTTGGGGGGACCTGGTAAACCCTGAGACCTGGAAGTCCTCGAATTCGTTTGACCGGGCTCTGAACTCTCAGCCCCTCCACAGCCTCAGCTTTCAGGTTTGGGCTTAGGAGTTGAGGGTTTAGGGTTAGGGCTCAGAGTTGAGGCTTTAGGATTCAGGGTGAGGGCTTATAGGGTTTAGGGTTTCTGCACTCACAGATCTCAGATCCAGGCGGGCATGTGCAAGTCTGCGCACAAGGGTTGAAGCGTGTTGAGGCTTAGGGTTGAAGGTGCGACATGCAAGCCTGATGCAGAAAGGTCTCCGGTTTAGGAGTGCAAGGTTGCTTCATCAGGATTTCTTGCTTCGCGGTGTAGGGTTTAGGGCTGTAGGGGTTAAGGTGAAGGGTACGTGGGATTGTTGGTATATTGGTGGCGGTTTGGGCAAGATGTAGGAATGTACAGGTTTGGCTTCGTTCAAAATGTACCGACATGATTGTCCAGTGGCTTCATTCCAGGCCAGGGCAATTAGCAAGTAGGCGCAATTTGGTTGGGCGGTTGTTCAGCATGTCTGTCCTCACAGAACTACTTTTTCTTTCTGGCTAGGATTTCCTGATCAGGAAGTATGTTTTCAACAGGCATCCTTTATAAAATGAACTTTCGAACAAGTTGTACTACGGTCCTCGAAGTGGGCCTTTAAGACATTCCAAAGGACTTTGAAGTTTGGATCGGACCGAAACCCACGCCCTAAACACCCTACACCAAGACATGAAACGTAAAGGCTTAATCTGCCAACCTCCAAGTCACTAAGCTAAATTTGTGAGCCCTATAACTTTGATCCTAAACCATACATTGCTCTACATCCCGAGTGAATCAGCCCAATCAGTTGCTGCATACAGGGTTAAGGTGTAAAGGCTTAGGGCCTAAGGACTCGTCAGTACGGGGTGCTTGATTGCCAAGGCTCGAAAGAAGTCATAAGGATGCGGCATGTGGGTCTGAGGGGGGGGGGTGG